>DWDU01001890.1:0-13689 GCA_018245575.1 Jemadia suekentonmiller
AAACTGCATCTACATTAAAAAAAAGAATATAAAAAGAAGTAAATCATCATTATCATCAGCCTATTGCAGTCCACTGTTGGACATAGGTCCCCGCTGAAAGTTTATGCTCACAATCCCACGCCAGACATGCGGGAAGCGGATCGCAGCGCACAGCTCTGACATTATTGATGACAGTTGGTAAATTAAAACGAAAACATTTTTCAGCGATTGAGCAAATTGCCGCCCCCGTGTGCCATTATAAGTTTTTTTATGCTTGTTTATTTATTCAAGTCCTATTTTTCCTATTGACCAATTGGTATCCCAATAGGACAAGTCTAGTGTTACATACCGCTTATCCAGAAGTAACTTCATGTGTATATTGTAATATTTCGGCTATTTTGAACATTTAACATTGTTTTTACCTATTTTACATTAAGTTACTGTATTAGGTAATAAAAACGTAACATCACGCTGGTAATCTTCGAAGAGGTAGGTAAAGGAGTATAGTACTTCCCACGTTTCACCAGTTGACAATAGACTCACCACCTATTCCATAGTGGGACGTAAACGCAATTGATGTATTAGGTAATATCTTCAATGTATAAAATTCAAAATAAACTAAATTAAAAAAAAATATTTAAATTTCGTTACTTTTAAGTGACTATTTTTATGTTCTATATTTTTGATCTGTTCGTTGTCTATGAAATCAGTTGGCAATTTTTATCACTACAAAATCAATATATTAGTATTTCAGTGTAATTGCTGATACGGCTTTTGGAAAATCGTAGTCAAAGACTTACAAAAAAGCAACAATCAAGCGTACTCGCAGTAAAGTACTTCTTTTACTGTGCGAATGATAGTATATTAATTAACGTTAATATGAGTGAGCTGAGGCGGCGCGATGCGAACAACAGGATATCAGTCGTGCCTAGCACGGCCGCTCGGTGGAAACCTAAAAAAGGTATTTATGTGGGTGCAAAGAGAACGTCGTACGGTTTCCGCATATAAATATAATATAGAGAAGTACGATTCCCCCGTATCCATAGGCGGTGCGAACTATCAAACATTGACCCGGAATCGTTTAACTCTTATGTCACCCATAGTGCTGTAATGGTTAGTGACACGCCATTCATAACAAATGCATTATGCCAACTGTGAAGGTAAACGCTCGTACCCGGAGAGGCGAACAACCACGGCCCATAACAAAGGCGCGCCGACTTTAAAACTATGTAAATTTCGATCTCGTAACTTACGTATTGTATACATTTTCGAAAAAAAACGATTGAAATGTATGTGGATATATACAGGTTGGTTTGGAAAAAAGTGGCAAAAGAAATACATTACAGACACAAGCCACAGGACCGAACTAAACGTTATGAAGATGTGCTTATACCATATTCTAACGCAAATTCATGCTATTGACTAACAAATAGTAAAAGATGGCGGCATCATTTAACGGCATTATAAGGCAATCATCATATTTCAGCAGACGTTACGACATTTAACAACGATATTAAAATAAGAATCAAGAACACTTCTAATGCATTTAATAATCTAATATATTATAATGATCACGCGATAGCAACCGATAATGCGGTAAACGAGGTCAGCCGTTTATTACACTACTAAACTAGATCAAGGTCAAGGTCATTTTTACAAATCAAAAACATATGTCTCTGTGACAAACAGTCGGTGCGCAGAAATAGACACGTACGTGTGAGATCATCTCACATTCTAACGCTATTTGTGGCGGTGGCCCACTTGTTGAAGATGGGTCAAGGTCGACCTTGGGTGCCAGTTACAGGGAAACGGAAATCGTTGCATTTCGCGGCGTAAGTGGGCCCTAGGAAGGGTTCTTTCCATAAAAGCTTTTCGTCCGTCCGAAAGATGATGCGACCTTGGCACATGCTTCGTGGCCATCGAATGAAGTAATCGTGTCAACGAGATAAAAAATAGTGCGTTCCGAAAGGACGGGAAGAGGTGGGGATCACTCCTTGTACTGACGAGCCAGTGAAACTTGGTCAAGGCTGTCGGCGTCCCCCGCCACTCCTCCCCCTTCGATCCGACGCGCTCCGGAGGCGGCCGAGCGCGTCCGAGCGCCCGCACGGACTCGATCGCGCGCCCAGATAGCAGCAGCGCGGTCGTTACACAACACCGTCGAGATAAATCATCACCCGCGATCACCTACGGAACTGTGTCAAGATCTCACCGATGCGTCTAAACTATCTATCGAAGTCCGACAAGATTCCGATTCGACCTACATTTTATTTCAACTTTAACATGTTTTATTCATAGCCACGCGGCGACTCGTGTTAATTTAGGCGGAAAGTTTGTCGTCACTAAAATATGACACGGTCTCGCGATCGCCGACGAGCGCAGTTTACTAGATTTTACGCGGCGAAACCGGTTTCCGCGGTACGAGGGCAGAGCTGAAACGCCCGCGCAACAAAGTCCTTGCAAGATGGCGGCGCCCCTAGAACTGTCGTAATAATAAGACAGGTAATACCTAAAAAATAGAAAGGCCCGGTGTGCGAGGCCGGTCTGTCGAAACACTCGATTCGGGTCAAGGCAGCGCGCCGAAATAGTCGAGTGGCGCGCGCGTTTTTATTGTGATCTAACATCTGTCGAGGTGCTCGCGCCGGCCCGCGCCCGCCCGCGGCTACGTCCGTCTTGTACTCGGGAAACACACTACTACGTCTCAAATACCCACACTCACATACTCTATTAACATCTTATAAATCTGTAAATATATTCGCTATGATCTTAAATTGTAAGGAGTTGAAGTTAATAAATTAACGTAGGTACAGCACTGAAAATTATTCATTTCGTTGATTACTAATGGCAGCCACACTGTCAATACTGTCTTTAATTATAATTCTACCGGTTAATAATTATAAAGACTTAATACATAATAAGTAGTGCTAACTCAGAAAGTAACTAATAAGTGCCTAAAAGTATAAGAAAAACCAAACTTCTTGAATACATGGTTGCTGAACTCTTGTTTGTATCCCACACCGAGACAATGGAAGTAAATACTTATTGCATGATACGTTCAACGAATCATATTTTGTAATAGCATTCGTTGGATTCGTGAAAATACCCTATTTTAAGCGAATTAAACCCATCAGATGTGGGTGGAGTTGTTATAGAGTTGAATAAAGCGAGCGCCATGTAAATTTAAATTTCGTGTTTGATTTCAAGTGAGCATGTAAGTGAACATGCACAAATAATATATAATATTCTTTGAACATTACAGTACTTAAATGTCGTGTACACACGAATCAAACACTGAATAATAATGTAGCAATGGATTACGTAAGGCGGCGTGCACAATGCGAGCAGCGGCCCGTATATTATATCAACTATCTACGACTGTCGATCTCTGCCGCGCCGCCACCGGCCGCGGTTAACACGCGCGGGAACGAACTACGAGTATATCAGTTCTTATTTTGCGCTAGACTGATAGGCACGTGCCTTCACTTGGACTTTACTATACGCTCGACGTCATAGTAGGCATTCCATGCTGTATTTTCATCTTAAATCCCGTTTGTAATTCATCAAAAACATCAAAGCAAAAATCCTTATAAGAGAAATGAGACCATTCACAACGAGCACTATGAGTAGCTGATGAACTGTACTATGATATCTTAACAGCTGTACACTGTGTCGTATCTGTGTATGCACAGTTGACGGGTAAGTAACTAAGAGAGCATAGTAAATTCGGCACGCATACTTGTGGACGTGTAATGTGATACGTGTTCATGTCACATTTGGGTAGTACATTGCAACAGGTCGAGCGAGGCGTCTTGTGTAATGGCGCTTGCGCGGCTCACCCACCCCACCGGCGGCGACGCCCGATTGTGTCGAAAGGTGCGATACAGTTGCCTGCGCACACCTGATATGCAACAACCACCCTCACCTCGCCTCTACATGTATTCGACCTTTAACAGTTTCAAAAATATTCTATTGCCGTAATGTATTGATAAATCAAAGTCGGCAACAATCTGCATTTGTGCCACCGTGTAGAGTCAGTCATTCCATGAATTACTTTCAGTGTAGGCGGTTAAATAAAGGCCTATAGTATGGCGGCGGATTACGTAAATCATGTATAATTTTACGTGAGCACTTTGGTTTGCAGCATATAATATTATATTTTCGGTGCTAATTAGCTAGCACTGCATTAAGGCAGTATAAAAATATTTAGCCATTTCGTATTAGTGTTATTCGTCCAATTAGACTTTATAGAACGTACTAGTAATGCAATACAAGAATCTCTCTTGCTTACGAAGCATCGACGTGTCTTTCTGTGCGATGGGCGACGTTCACTGCTGGATGACATTAGCTGAAAGCGAGGCAAATGGCAAGTAAAGCGGTTGTATTATTGGTAGAGTCCACTGGGTCGGCTCCGGCGTACCGGCGCGGCGGTGGCTCTGTGGTGGCTGGCATTGCACAAGGCTCGGCGCGGGTCGGGCCTCTCGCAACACCTATTCGGGTCAGCCAACGATTTGTGAGAATTGTGTCATCTGACGTAGGCTCTTACTACGCTATAATATAAGCTGTATGCAGTACGTGTTTCAACTGATCAACATTGTATTGATTCGTCTAGGGCCAACCGCCAGCTAATAATGAACGATTCACTTTTATAATATTGATATTATCGTAACAATTTAATACTCTTTCATGCAGCTCGTGTTTTATATGAAAGTGATTACATTATTTTATCATTCAATACATCTGTTCGTGTAACAGAGTGAACAAATGAATATAGTTGTAACGTCCAAGGTATAACTGATCTGTATACATGAGCGTGTGAATTGTATCTGTAATACAAATTAACAATTCAAAATCATTTTTTACGGTAGCGTTTTTTCTTTCATAACGTTATTTAAAGTGGATCTGAATCCACTTTACATATTTGATGTCGAGTTCGGAAAGATTGCCAGTATTAAAGTCACAAGAACGAAAACTATTTATGTACATATGTTAACACTTAGTTCCCAAATATTAAAAAGAAAAATACATTGAAATTTTAACATGTGAAAAATGGCATTTAAAATGCTTTATTTCTGAAGTTATATAGTTATTACAGATATAGATAACAGAATAGTTCGGATATAGTTATATATTCTGTTTCTAAGTTAATTATCCCACGAGGTTACGAAAGTAAATGATATTGTCCATTTCTATATATCCGTAAATAATAGCTGCCAAAACAAGCAACATAAACTCTGTTGAATTTTATCTGTCATAACAGCATTGCATAAGATTGTAATTTAAAATGTAATGCCAATATGGCCGTAAACTGTCACTATGTCTAGCACAGTCGGACCTGTGGACATTAGTATTATTATTATTATTATTGTTGTACCCAGTCGCATGTTACGTGACAATCCGGACCAGTCGTTCCGATCAAATTGGTTCTGAAAGTGACAGTTTGTGCCGATATTATGAAAGAAAGCTCAAGAACGCGCTGAAGTACTAACTAATATTTTATACATACAGTACATTATGACATATTAATATTTCAGAGTAATCCTAGACATATCGGTTTTAGAAATAACGAATCTCCAAGATCTGGTTTTTCCGGTACGCAATCGGAGAAAGGCTTTCGCGAATATACGGCAATTAGATTTTATCCTATTGGAATATTATCCTATGATAAAATGTCACTGAACCTTAATATCTAATTAATGATGTGATCCAATGGGACAAATTTGATGACAAATATTATGTTTCGTTTTGTGGACGGGAGAAAATTATTTATTTGATCATTTTGAGTTATCGTAACCTGTAATATTTAATACTCAATATCTAGTTCTACCGAATTCTTTTTACTAATAACGCCCCTTAATTTTTTCAATTTTATTAAATTTAAGACATTTTGGCATTTTGCTACATTTTGGCAATTTGTTTTGGGACTGTTTATTCAGATTTATGTATAACTAATAGATGTTGCAAACATCGCAGCATCTGGCGAAACGCGTAATGGCGAGCGGTTAACGCACACAGCGGCAACCTCGCGTTGCGTACATGCACGCACAGGCCGGGCGGCGCGCACGCCGCATCGCGGCCCCGCTCGCAAGTAGGTCAGGGCGCTCTGCGGCCGCGCGCGTTTTAAAATTAGAACGATCTGCGCTTCAAACTCCGCCCCACGCGATCGCCCATCTACAAGTTAACTATTACCTTCAAATTTTCCACCTGAAGCATCTGTCCCTTTGTTATCATTAATATGAATCGCTAAATTCGATATAATCATCATCTGTATTAATGTTTCTATTATTGGACTGCGCATAATTAAATAGATCTAATTTGCAACCTAACGTACGTGCATTTAATAAAAGCCGTAAATATATTATCCATGTTTTAAATAATCTTGCTTCGTTTGTTTTACTTGGACTTTGAATAAGTAAAATAATAATACGTCAGTAGGAATTCCCAATATCAACACTAATTTTATACGATCTCATCTCTACTTACTCAACATTCTACTCTCGAGGTTCTTTCCAAAGTATTAATATTTTTTACACTTCTATTAAGTAAATTGCAAAAGATGTGTAAACACAAACGTATATTTTGTATATACATACATTCTTACAATATTTTAATATGCATTAGAATATTGTTATGAATTTTATTGCAACCTTATTGACGTTCAATCATATTACCTCACATTCATTTCGGAACTTTTATTGAATTTTTTCAATTCCATATTATATTTTTATAGTATTCAGATTTGAGCATATTTTGGACTAAGCTCACTTTCTTTTGTGTGCTACTATTTCAAATATGCTCTCAAGGCTCAGGCGTGTAAATAAACGTAGCTATCTGTAAAAGCTACGTTTGTATGTGGTAGGTGGTGACTAAGCTTCATGTCGGAAACATTATTATGTATTTTTTTCTCTTTAAAAATATCCTTATTACTAAAATATTGGCAAATTTTCCGCCGCTTGATAAATATTATTTTTATGATTTTTCATTAATAGCACTAATTAAAAAAAATTTATTTATCAAACTTAAAGATGTTTTACTGAAATTACTGATGAATGCCATAAATAGCAAAAAGAAAGTTTCAAAAATGCAATTATTAAAATCGGTAGACAAAACAATGAACACGAAATGCATATTATATCAATAAGTATTTTTTGCTATATTACCTATACGGAACACATCAAATTAAACATTTCAAAAACAACTGGCTAGGATTCCGTCAAGTTTGATGACACCAGACAAATTTTTTGTATTTATATCTTGATGACGGTTTTTTTCAGTTTTAAAGTGGCGGGTTTAGTAGTACATGAAAATACATTTTAAACAGTAATAATGGTACAATTGTGAAATATTTGTTTGCAATGACGTAAGTTCTACATATTATCAGCTCGTACTATGTAGAAAATATAATGGTTGTACATCTTAAGTTAAAAGCTCTCGCTAACAAAATGTCAGTCACTTAGAGTGCTCCGTCTTTATAATATTTATAACGTAACAATCTTGACGCGTTTTCGTAAAAATTCTGACGGTTCTATAAATAATCTTTTATAACTTATTTTTGGAACGTTAAAAAAGTTTTCGAAGGTAAAATTCATAGCAGCATCAATATTTAGGTTAATGATATAATCTAATAATATATTTTTTATAGGGTGTATTTAAAAGAACCTAGAAATTAAACACAGTATCAGGTAAATAAGTGTCACAATTTTTTTTAAACGAACTGTTTATTTATCCATATAGATTCTTTTTTACAAAAAACAATTTCATGTTTATTTCATTATCAGCTCGTGTTGATCATAATCAACACTTGCAGAGTCACTGAGTTAGAAAATAAAACTTCTGAGAAAAGTCGATGACGTCAGTAAAAGCGTCAAACAGGTGTATTTTTAAATAGTTAAATAGTAGCAAAACGCCATGTGCAGTTACGTAATAGTTTAACTCAAAATTCTTTGTGAACATTACGCCACATCAGCTCAAAGCCGACGCAGTTAGCCCGAACGTCGCTAAGTAGGTGAAGGTCGACGATGAAGCACAAACATTCTGTGCTCTATTGCTCACACTCGTATCTACAACCAATAACTTCTTAGCTAAAATTCTATCTTTGTTTGCTAATTGCTTCAACTTATCTTTATTTTTAAAGTAGGTGCTAAATTGTTCGTTTTAAAAATGTGTTTAATTGAAAGTTGATGTATTAATGTTTGGTTTTCTTAAATTATAAATATCGGTGTAAATGTAAGGGGGACTCACCTTCGAGTTTCATGCCGACGTCGAGACACTTTTGGAAGCGGCAGAATGGACATCGCTTCCGCTGCGTTTTGTCAATGTGGCAAGCCCGTTCAGCGACACATGTATAGACTTTTTTATTTTGAACTGTCCGCTTGAAGAAGCCCTTGCAAGACTCGCAGGTGAGGAGGCCATAGTGGTAGCCGCTAACTTTATCCCCACAGACGGGACACAGCTCCTCTATTACATCCTTCGTGTCGGTTTGGTCGCACACGGTGCCGGCTGCCGGTAAGTAAGCTCCTGGTTCGCCTCCGGCACCTGTTGGGAATAGATATGAAGCATCCAAATTGGCATATCCGAACGGTTGTTGGTCCGGTGGACATTGGTAAGCGGCGCCTTGAGGCACGTATTGCTGAGAGGCACCAGAGGGTCCACCGCTGGAGCCAGAGCCTTCTGGGCCCGGACTCAGATCAAACGCGGACATGTTAAGGGACATAAGGCCTGTCTGCTGGTCCATCGTCATGCTCGGCCGCACGGTGCGGCTGCTCGTTATGAATCCCTACGGCAGCGTTCAACCGCGACAACGTTCACACAGTCACCGAGTTCACTGGCGGTCTAACCGCAACACTATCTGCCGCTCGCGGGCTGCACCTGTTCAAGCACTATCTTAAAAGGCACACAAATCCAGCACATTTTGTCCTTAGTGAACGGAGAAAAAGAATTAATGGGGCACCGAGCTCTAGTAGCGAGCCGCAACCCGCGAAACGGTGCGGCGGTCGTCTGTAGAGTTTGTTGACGGCGCGCGTTACGATCGCGTCAAATGTTAAAGTAGCTGGCGGCACACGTGCCGCTCAAAAGACGTTCCGCGATCGACTGGCGGCCGGCCGGCGACAACGGCGCGCGTGCCGGCGCCTCCCGCATGCGCGCCCCGCCGTCACCCGCAAACCCCCGCCCGCTCGCACAATGGAAAACGATTAGGAGCCCATGTAATAAGTGAAAGTGAGTCGGTGACCCACTTTCCCGCGATCCAGGTCTATGTTAGTGCGCGTTCGCGCGGTTGCGCCACCGCGCGGGCGGGGGGAAACGCGGGGGGCGGCCCACTGACCCAGTTGCGCGCGGTGCCGCAGCAGGGCAGGGTTGCCGTGAACAACGAGCTTGTTTACATTCGCACACCAACGGTTGACGTGCGGTGTGCCTTCACGCAGCCTAACCATACTCTGTACTCGTTGCTGCGTAGGCGCAGCCTTCGGGTGCCTTAGCCAGATCGTACAATTTTTTCTCATTGCACTCAGCTTACTGTCATATTATATCAATACAAATGTATTTTATACTACAAATATATTTGGGTGTATCTCTCTCCTAAGTCGGTCCCTCAATTCTGAGAATCGTGACCCCGCTGAGGTGTATATACTACGTTAATTCTATCATGTATGCCGCCAAGCTGGAACATTAAAAACAAAACGACGAGCAAGTAACCATCGTGCTCCCAAACTGTTACTCAACTCGTACTTGTAGACCAGCGTTTAGTTATTAATTATCAATTCACTACTTTAATATGACTAACGTCGTAATGAGGTCGCAGTAACGTAGGTCAAGTAGCGTTTTTGAAAATTATAGTTTATTGTTCCCTTCATCTAACGTTAAGAAAATGATTTATGATTCATAAAGGCACAACGATTTGTGAATTTTTCGAGTTGAATATCGTACAGTTGTACGAATATATATTCAATATAATTGAAGGCAGCAATTACATCATTAGATTAACCAGGTGGCGCCTACAGTTGCCTATCTTTGGTAACGAACCACACTTGTGATCGCGGTCGTGGCAACTGTGGCAAGATATATAATCATTAACAATTTAAATTTGATAGCAACTGAAACCTACACTTCTTCCATGGTCCTGTCCTGCATGTAAAGTCCTGCTCGTAATTACTACTGGATCCCAGGATCTCTTACTCGGCAATCGCGCTTGCAACTAGTCTACCAACGAGGCAGATTGATATATATGTATATTTTAGAACTTTTTTTAATGCAAGTAAAAAGTTAGTCACTTAGCTAATATATTAAACACTATTTAAAATTATTAGTACATTAAACATTGAGTATATATTTGAGTATTCGGCGCTCTAGATACATACATTATATTCATAGGAAAATTCAGTCATGGGAAACGACGAATTTGAATATCTTTAAAGCTACATTACAAGTACATTTTATTAAATATATAAATATAAAAGTTGTATTAACATAATTGTATACTCCAATATACAGTACACTACAGTACAGTGACATTCAATGCCATCATAAAATAGCTTCTTGTTGATAGAATCCAGCTCAAGTATAGCCACAAAGTGTAATGCTTAGCCACATTTTTTACTGTTTATTAATAATATTCAAATCGAACGGAAATCATAAATTATCACGATCGATCGACGATCGACGATCGCAAGTGGAACATAATAATCGCCTCAAAAGCAACTTGCAGTACACTTTATCGTCAATAATTTCGAAGGCCGACACATACCGATCATGGTAACATCGCGACAGCGCATACGGCGCCTTTCAGCGAATATTGTTTTTAATATTGCAATTATGGTGTTTATTTCTTGATAATAAGCCCCAAAGGCAAGTTTTCCAAACTCTGAGTAGTTCGAACAACAAGTAATTTACATAAAATTAAAACCCATTAATGTCGCAAACCCATAATTAACAATTGCAGTAGGTAATAACAATTTATATGAACAGAAAACAGCAATTACAAGGAATATTTATACAAGATCTATTTAGGTATGAAAGGCTATTTTAGTCGTTACGTGAACTCAATTTTTAACAGTTTCAAAATTTCAGCGCAATGTGTACCACAAGGTCTATTCTAGGATAATGAATGGTGAACACATATCGATTCAAGGGACCTGTAACATCTTGAAGAGCATGGGAGGTTACGTTTCCACGAAGGATACTTTGGTATTCCACGGTGAAAACTGAAGCTTAAGGAAACCTACAATACACATAGTATAAATGTAGGTGACTTGATGGTGAATTACTAAGAGGGTGCGCTACCGGAGCTCGTTTAAATGTCGCAAGGTGAACTAATAAAAAAGAGGATTACCGGAACTGAAAAGGAATTACACTCCATTCTGTAGCTGAGTTGAGATCTCGGGGAAGAAGAGAAAATGGTATTGTTTTGTGTTATACCTACCGTTTGTATACTTAACGCGATCTGAACTTCTGTTTTTCTTCCATGGCGTGAGTTTTTTCAACAACGGAGAAACATTCCTCGATTCGTCGTTAGTAAATTGTTACTTATATGGTCATTGATCGGATGACTGACTATCGTCGAGCCGTTGTGAGAGTGTGTTGCCCGAATGATAAGGAGGCCTCATTTGAAGTGTTATAGGATACCTTTAAAGAAAAAAAAGAAAAGAGACTTTCTTCGAGTATGTTCCGCACTGTTGAGGTTAGTTGATAGCAAATTCTTTAATTGATCCTCAATTACAAATTGAAGTGTTCGTGAGACCTCACGTGTAAAAAACAGTGTAACAGTTGTGAAAACAGGCATAAAAAATAATGTTGTAAAAACTGGAATAACCTGTTATCTATATTTCGTCACGAATTTAGGTACATCGGCCCCCCATAGATACAGAAGACAATAGTAGCAATGCATGCGTTGAGACATAATAACGTGAATTCGAGGTACAACAAACGAGGCATTCAATATCAAAAGCGAAATAAATTGAAGATCTTGACCTGGTTTCGGTTAAAATCAGTCAACGGGTCACGAACGAGTGACTGCCTGTGACAGCCTTGTGCTCGCCGTGTAATAAGACTCGACGTGTCCTAATGCACTAAACAAAACGCACACTACGCATAAATCGTACACGTGAATAACATAGGAATATATCTGTGTTAGTCAAAAGCAACATCAGTTTATGTTCAATTATATTCCGGCGAAATCTATTGTTATCCCGTATAATCCACTGTAATCTGATTCCTACGTAATTATTAATCTCATCCAAGGAGAGCTTAATTATTACAGAAAAAAAATATATTTCTATTTTTGTATTGCGTGGGGTATCCATTTGTGTTATGAAACAAGATACGATCAGGGCATGACCGGGCCGAGACGAGGTATCGAGACCTCTAAGTCTGACTAAATATAGACATTAGAGCATTTTATATCCAAATTACTTATCTGGTCAAATTACTTTTATCCATTATAAATTTTATAGCGAATTATACGCATAGACATCCGTTCTATATATATAGTAGTAGTATAGTAGTCCTATAAATTAATATAAGTATGTATCTTCAATTTTCATGTATGAGCGTGAATATGGCCAGGCGCAACAAACGATAATAAACAAACCTTTAAACCCGTATCTTTACATCGAAGACAGATCTACACTATGGATTCACAAAATGATAGCTATATGTACAATTATTATAATTATATCGTCACGCTATGTCTTTTACGGGGTAGATAGTCTAAATAAACATACTCAATTTTTAGACTACATACACGTAGTGCGCCTAGAAGAACAACTATTCTACAATAATCGTTACACATTTACACGAGTACAGTTTCGTATACAATTTACAAAATAAACGTATCACGTTCTTGAACTTCAACATCATACAAAAGTCACAATCTAGTTTTTAAAATTAATTTCAATTTTAGGGATCCTAAAAATTGTACTTTACATTAAAATCAATTGTGTTATCTACGAGTAGATTCTCAAGAATAAAACTATTACAGAACAATTTTTAATTCCAATAAAATTCCTTTGCATCGTGAGAAATTCGGCATCCAAAATTTGTTATGATATCAGGTGTAGTTAGTTCGCTACGTACGCACACACGTGACTGAACTGAAGAAAGCACACACGTTTGTAACAATAAGTTGCAATGACTCAATAAGTTTCGATTTTATAATCAAGGCCTGAATACCGGATGAAAAAGCGACAGTAGGTACGTATACAATGTGTGTCGTTTTCGCTATCGTGCAGACGCCGCGGCCTCCTACGAAAGCAAGAGTGCTTGGCGGCAGCGTCGCACGCGCAACTTTGCTTTCTTCGCATGCGCACAACTGACGTCATACTTTCTCTACGTCCAGTGACGCGTACGTTATAACGTCGCGTAATCATTTATAACCGCGCGGTTCTAAACGAAATACTCTACGCGTCATTAGTATATTACATACTACAGCACATGTACATTTTAAAAAGTAAGTAGGTATGTATCTAAATATGGGTTTTAACTAATAATAATATTTAAATTAATAAATATTTTTATTACTTTCTTTACTTTTGTAGCTTTTAGTTTAGTTTTTTGTAGTTTTGAACCAACGCTTTCTAGCCTTTTTTCATCTCTGCCAACTAGAATTTGCCCAGCGTAGCAGACTGTGGCTTTAGAACTTTTCTTAGTCTGAGAGGAGATGCATATTCAAAAACGGAAAGTAAAAGCGTTGTGTCTAATGATGATGATAATGAATATGACAAT
>DWDU01001891.1:0-13688 GCA_018245575.1 Jemadia suekentonmiller
ACTTCCGATCGGGCAGTCCTGCGTTGAAATTCCGGCTCGGGCACAACTGGATTTTTCTAATTTAAATTTTCTAGTAGTGGCTCCGAGTTTGGAAATGTGTCCGATATATGACAATAGGCTCACCACCTATTTCATATTGGGATGGAAACTTAACTGGTGAAACGTGGGAGTGTACTACACTTCTCAGCCTATCTCTGGAATTTACTGGCGTTATGTTACGTTTATAAGTAGCCCAACACTATTCATACAAGGTCCTTGAAATACAAATAGAGCGTATGAGCACAGCGCCAGTCGACCGTGACTGCTCATTGTATCTAAATGACTGCCACTCACATCCATGTAAAATTGGTAACGCATTGTAGATATATGTGTAATGAAATTATGGCCATTCGGAATTCGTATGTAGCTATTTTGTTCATGTGTAGCCGCCGTGCGACCAATGGACCGGTTTCTAGGAGAGCGGATGTTTGGACCAGCGGCTTTGCCCCACTGGCACCGACAGTATTGAAGGGCACCACGCCTGATTTATCTGTATTTCGTATATTTACTGTACAATTAATCTTCCTTAATCACATTCGGCATATATTGTGAGTACGGTCAGTTACTTAACGAATCGTAAATTTGAAATGTTTATAATTTTGTGGTGAGGTATATACTCTATATTGGCTAGGAAGCTGGTGATTTCTTTTTCATTTACATAGTTCTAAGTAGGTAAATGCGTAAGTTGACGCCTTTAATCCCCTAAGAGGTAGGTAGAGGTGTGTAGCACACTCCAACGATTCACCAGTTACGTTTACGTCCCACTGTGGCATAGGCGGTGAGCCTATACACTGTGCATATATCAAAACTCCGAACCACTACTAAAAATCTAAATTAGAAAAATCCAGTAGTGCCCGACCAGGCAGTTGAACCCAAGACTTCCCGATCTGTAGTCGCGTTTGCAACCTACACGACCAACGAACTGTGACTGTGAGATATCAAGATAGTATTTATATTTTGACATTTTAAGCCATATACGGCACCTCTGTTTTACATGGGACACGATGGAAACAGATTTGCCTTCACAGTAATCCTACATGTTAATAAATGTATCCTGCTGAGTTATCCGTTTGTTTTATCTGTAATATTCTAAACAACTACATTTCGCTCACACGATACACGGACGTAATAAATGAAAGTGTTTGTTAACAAAACATATTTTCAAATTTCGAAAATCATTTTTACGCAACAATGGCTGTCGTTAAATTATTTTTAGTGCGCTCCAGTTGTGAATATTCATCGCAAACGTCATGAATCGGCTGAAATCAGCCGGAAACAATTCAATTTAAAAATAGCACATTCACCTATACAAAATTTACAATAGATTTTTAGCGATGTTTCCGCTTGATATCAATAATTTATACGTCACGTACGTATCAATTTTGTATAAAATTTTAAGTAAACGTTTGTGAGCACGGAAATAAGTGTGGAAATTGCACATTTTATTTTCTACTTCGTTCCTAAATAGAATGGACGTTGAAAAAAATGTTTTATCGACATCCAATGATAAATTTTTGTCTTGCTTACTTGCGGCTTACACTACAGTATAGGTACACGGCATAAGATGACTTCATAGAAACGGGTCTGAGCAAGATCGGGGCTTGTAACTGTTAATTTTTGATATCACACTTATATTCTCACAGCTAGTTCATGCAATTACTTTCTTTTATAAAAACGGGTGAAATGCGATGTTAATAAGAAGAACAGATTATTCTTACAAACGACCACTCACGGTTGTAGGTATATTTTTGGATTCAATTCTGATATCATTTATAGAAAAGAAGTGGCTAATGAATACAATGGTGATAACATTAACTGACAGGTTATATTTAGCTAATCTTACGAACTAATACGGATAGCGGGTATAATACAATAAAATTAAGTTATCTAGTTAATTAATTGTAACAAGCCAATAATAGATAGGCTGGACGAACCGGCTTCGTAAGAATTATAGGAGTACATAACAGGCCTCGGGATAAACCGGATACAGGACGCGATAAGGAAGGAATTAATATGTCTGTTAGTGAAGATTATTGTAGATTGTGTTGCGTAAAATGAGACATTAGGAATTCCCTGTAGGTATCATGAATGGTCTGCATTGTATCGTTTACGGTTACATATCCTAGAGTTATATCAGTCCCTTCTCTGTAAATTTTGAAGTAAAAGAAGCAAGTATTAAGATTCTGACGGATAACATCAACCTGTCATAGTCTTCTGCTAGACATAGGGCCTTTCCAAAGGTATTTTTTCCATAGTCTCCACTCCAGGGACGCTACGGTAAAATTAGCTGCGATGAACGTAGGATTGAATATCAAAAAAGGAATGATCTATGTACTTATGTGTACCTACTTACATAAAGCGTCCAGAATTACATATGTAAGATGTAATCAAATTAAATTAGTCACATTTCTCATCAGGCCATTAAACTTTTTAATCAATTCTATAATCTAAAAAACGTCTGAGAAATATTATCACTATATATCATTTTATCACTACGCCTGGTCTTTTACGTAGTAGGCATAAAGCAACGAGTGTCAAATATGTCTTCCTTTAAAAATCTAACGTACTTTTTCTATATTCACTTAATGAAGGAAATTCTAAATTTAAAAATCCCACTAAAAATCACTCGTCTCGAACAAAAAGAAACGACGCATCTATAATAAACGATCATACAGGAACCGCATTAAACAGATCATAAGCCCGCATGCTATTACCCAACAGGATTTTACGTGCAGTTTATAACACGTTAAATAGTTTACGGAAGTGGCCCGAATCAGTTGATTCCGTGGAAAAACAAACAAGAAGGGCGCATAATCGATTGATATCATAACACTTGTGTTTTATGACCGCGCGCTTTATAATTTGAAATTGCTTTGTGCGTTAAAATGCTGCATTATAAAAATAAAGAAGATACGATTTTCGAATGTGGCATTTTACTGCCCAGAAAGTATGAAAGAGTTTTATTTTTAATAGCTACACGGTACGCTCCAAGTTACAGCTTCTGAGGCGTCAAAGTATAATATCAAACGCATTGGAATATTTTGATTCGAATCGAATTTTTTATGTGGAGTTTTGTCGTTAATGAATACGTAATGCCTGAAAAGATATGTTAGACACGCAAATTTATGGAAATACCTTTGAATTAGATAAAAAAGTTTTATTTTTATTTAAATACCCTTAAATTTGATGAAATAGATTTTTTTATAAAATGTCGTGTCTTCGACATACGTTTCCACGATTTGTATGTAGGTTTATTTTGTAAACGATAACTATTCATGTTATACATAGTTTATGCATATTTTGTACAAAAATAGCACATACGGTATTCCTCCAATATTTTTTTTTTCATTGATTATTAAATTATGTTCTAAATGAATTACATTCCTTACAATACATAATTAATTGTAATACAAGATCATGAAGGGACACATGAGGTAGGTAGGTTATTGACATTTTTAAGCTCCGCTACAGTGTTAGAATGCAATAAATAATAATAAAATATTTCATTATTAATAATAGTAAGTATAGAAATCATATAAGACATATTCACAAACTCAAAAATATTTTTAAATTGTGCTTTGAATGTCCATGCTGATTTTTTTGCATGCAACATTTTACAGCTCTCCCACGAGAGACCAATTCCCAACTTTAACGACGACGCGGTCTTCCTTTGTGCAAGTTTCAATGTAAGCAGTTACCGTAAAATTCCTGCAATATGTCTATAAATTCCATTTAAAGTACTTTAACGGTTGCAGTATTTTTATCATGTTACTTATTGTTACCGACGAATATTTTTACAGATACGACAAGTCAATATGCAACTTAATTCGTAATAATATTGTTATATAATATTGGTAAGTATATTATCTGACAGCTCACAGACAGACAGCTATTCTAGTGTAAATAAATCTGAAAATAACACAGGAGGTATTCAGATCAACAATTGAAAAAATTGTAGGTTCGTATCGGAGCGGAGTAAGAATACAATCTGACACCACGTACGGAAATACAGGTTCTCGTAAGAGGCGACTAAACCCAATGCTGGCTGATCGCGGTACGGTGCAGTCTGCCTAGACACAGCTGAATGCAGTTAAAGGCCTAGACAAACCTACAGGCAGCAACGTAGGTGATGCGAGAGGCTGCGCTCAGCGATGGATGTATACCTTCAGGGAAGGCTTGTCTCCAGTGGACTGCAATAAGCTGATGATGATTGATAAATCACCACGATGCAACTGTTTCGGGAACAGTCGCCATAGTCAATTCACACCGATATTTTTGCGTTCAACACATAAAAATATATTACGTACATTTTACATGTATTTTACTGTTGATTTTATTAACATTGTATCGATTGTATAGCAGGAAACGTATCGAAGTGTACCCGGAATGATTCAATCGGCGTATACATTTTTATTATTTATTCAAGTATCGAGTACGGTTGCATTTCAGATATGGGTACTAATTGCAGACCGGTGGCATCTTAAAGATCAAAATTGCCAGTAGTAAAAAATATAAAACACGTCATCATCATCATCACTACCAACATCACCATCAGCTGTTTTTTGTTTCCACCATTGAACACAAGCTTCCTTTCAGGAACGAAGAGTGAAGGCCATAATAACATGGCATTTAAAAATGTAGGGGCCATCACAATGCTGTACTGAAATAAACATGGCGTGAGGTCTTACTAATAAACAAAGCTTAATCGAAGTCCCATGGAATATTTGAACAAAGCGATTGCATGCGCCACTAGCTTTCGATACCAATTAGGGATTAAGCGATTAAGGTGTCTGTTCGATTGGCGAATAGTGCACATCAGCGACACGTTACTATATGAACATCAGATATAGAAGAAAGGGTCAGATCACGATACGGCGTGTCCTGCCTAAGCACAGCTAAATCCCCTGGCCGCCTAGGCAGCAGCGTAGGCGGTACGAGAAGCAGTGCTCTGCGATTCCCAACTCGCTTGCCCAGCGTGGGGGTAATGGACATAACACCTCAGGGATGTCTCAGTGGACTTCAATAGGCTGATGAAGCTGATCAGAAGAATATATGTTCCTAAGATTTTTTCATGTACAGATAGTTTATGACAGTAGGTAATGAATAAGATTTATAAGGCGGAAATGAATGGTGAGGTTTTGGAAATGTAGAGTTTGGCGTATTTCCATCCAAAATTCAACCGTACTAAAAAGTCCACTCGAATGTTTTCGTAATGAACAAGCATATATGAAGTACTTAAATGACAGTAAACCATAACAAACTTATCATCGCCCCTGTAATCCGCTAAGAGGTAGATAGAGGAATGTAGTACGATCTCACATTTTCCAGTTACGATTACGTCCCACCAAGGAATAGGGCGTGAACCAGGCACAAATCCAGACTGCAAGTCACTATCAGAAATGTTAACTAGAAATTATGTTAGAAAAACCCAATAGTACTCGATCCAGGAGTCGAAACTACAACGTCTCGATGAACACTCGACCAGCGACGCTGTCATTATGACATATATCGTACAATTTTGAAATATATAAGAGTATCGGCTTAGTATAGGTGGAGATATAGCGACGGTCTCACTGCAAACGACGAGAGGTCAGAAAGAATAAGCTCGGGTAGCTCCAAAACCTAAAAAAAACTACACATGAGATAAGTCATAACATAATTTAATCAGTAAACAGTTTTTACGCTTATCGCTTACAATTTTTCGATATGACAAACTGGAAAATAAGGGCACGAAATAAGGGTTTAATTAAAATTTACGTCTTATGTTATTGAAAAACGCGATAGAATAGACCGACACCAATTATATTCATTGTGAGCTTAAATAATACTCCATTAAGAAGGCCGTTTATGAATATAGTTCAATGAAAAAAACATTGATTGATTAAATTACTATTAGCGAAGAAGACGGGGTGTTTTTTCGTAAACAAATTTCTTGGGTTTTATGTATAAAAGCGACTAAAGCATAATAATATTGAGAAAGAATATTAGATACATATAGCGTTTGAAATCCTCCTTCTTGACCAGTCAGATTTTGTTGGTGTTAATGCTCTGTAAAAGTTTTTTTCACAGTATAAATGAATATACTAGAATAATTCGAATGCATATCGATTGGATAGGAATCCCTTCTGTTACTTGTTACCTTTAAAATACAAGTTATGCTCGTGGACTATTAATTATAACATTCAGATTGAAAATCAGTCGCAACTTATCCACGGTAGAAGTAACGTTAGTAGTTCTACTGCTCTGAGTTAACACTAAATATTTAGGACGGAATTCTTTACAGTTATTCTGTATTACTTAATTTTAATTTGTTCACTTCATGTGAATTGGGTTTTCAGTCAATATAAATTTTATTAATATTAAACACTGTAGCTGAGTTTAGTGCACATTGACCATACAGTGCGCCTTTCTATGAATAAATGTATACATAACAGTAAAATCACCGTACGGAAAGAGAAGAGAATTTTCTTTCATCATTAGGTCATAAACACACTTGTATTTTCGAGAACATGTATCATGTATTTTCGAGAAAGCCACAACATTCCGAAGATACATTAACTATTAATTGGTATCATGGAAAAGTAAACTTCAAAACGAGCGATGCAACTACTGAGTAATTACAAACCATCCTCCATTAGCTACTTTGTGTGTGAGCCGTTCGCCTTAGATAACCGAATTAAAATGAGTCGGAGCCAACTTCCAACAGTAAGCCTGCATGAGCCGTTGAAACTTTCCTATTTAGCGGTATTCTTTGAACATTTTGTATACTATCTTCGCTTTACAGCAAGTAGACGTAAGTTGAGTTTAGAACGTAGTGGAGAAAAGATTTCAATTCTGCCTCAGACACTATACGACACGACACGACAAGGCAAAACAATTTAACAATGGAAATAATGTAAAATCATACAAAATGATTTTTAAATAAAATTTCCGGACGATAAACAATTACCGATTAACATGAAAGTTGAAGATTGAAAAATAGGCGTTGCTGTATGAAAAGAAAAATGAATGTACGAGTAGAAGAAGCGCGTCAGGTTTGAAAGAATGGAAATATTTTGCACCCGGTGCTCTTTTCCTGACCAAGTCAAATCTCACACCTACCATATAATATAATACCATAAATATAATATACACTAAATTATGTCCGATAAAATTAATCAACAAATATACAAAGTAATTCGGACGTAAGGAAGATGTTTTAAATGAAAGAGAAGGGGCATGGTCCGTTGGTTTGGACATGTTGAGAGAATGGCTGATGAAAGAATGACGAAGCAGATATAAAATGCGAATGTTGATGGACATAGGTGCCAAAGGAAGCCAAGACTCACCTATCTTGATCAAATAGACCAGATACTGGCTGATGGGGGAGCCAGGTCTCCGAAACCAGCGTACATGTATCAAGAGTGATGATCATGGAGAAGGCACGGCAGGTCTGTAAAGATAGAGATTTTTGCTACTCGGTGCTCTCTGCCTATCTCCTAAGGGACTTGGCGTGATTATATGTGTATATGTATGTACATACAAAGTAATAAACAGCTTAAATATTAATAATCACAGCCTTATAATTACGTTACCAGTTGCTTACATAACATTATAAGCACTTAATTGACTTTCATGTCTTCCCGTCGATTCATTATGTAGGAAAATATATATCGTTGTCCTAAAGAACACCTTACACCCGCGTTTTGTCGAAAGAACAATGTTCACACGCCTGGGGTTGAACACAAATAGAGCAGAAAATTACGAGGGTTATTCCGTTTCTTTCGTTTATTGGTTGTCTCGCGAACGAGGACAGAGCAGCGAAATGGAATAAATACAAATGATTATGTCCCAAAACGTACGTCTTCTAACGCACGTGCAGACGGGAAGCGTTTCTGCTGATACGGATAGTATACGAGTAGTGTGATTACAAACTTATTTTTCAAAGAGGTTCTTTTTCAACTAAAGTAGATAACTTAGTCAAGTTCAACTAAAGATAGTAGAGAAGTCGCTGCAAGAAGCAGTATTCTGCGATTGCCATCGCATGTCCAGCATAGAGATTATGGGCAAAAACCTTTGCGGGAAGCCCGTTTCAAGCAGTGGACAGAGACAGGCTGATAATGTGATACGATGATGTGAAGAGGTAGCAAATGCTTAAATGCAATTAGCTACACGTTTAAAAAAAACATAATATCACGCCTGTTATCCGTGAAGAGGTAGGCAGAGGAATGTAGAACATTCCCACGATTCACCAGTTACGCCACTATGGAATAGGTGGTGAGCCTATTGCTATGCATCGGGCACATATATAGCTAAAGCTATACGTTTATTGCCAATCATTAAAATTCTATTGTTTTGTCTTTGTTCCAAATTTGTAATTCAGTTTGTTAAGCATTCGAAAGGCTTGGTGAATTTACATTTTATTTTCACGTTTAAATATCTCGTACAAAAGCATCCAATGACTCCTTAGGAACTCTCATTATCATCAGCCTGTGTCGATTCACTGTTGAACACAGACCTTTAAACCACCACGCCACTGAGCTCGATGTACGGCTCTTCATATCCAACAACTCCTTACCACTTTGCATATATCGTATGGTATCATACGTATCGTATGATAAACTATTTGCATATCCAACTGTAGGACCTCTGTTTTTTAATATTAGACGGCTCTTCTTACTTCGGCTTATTTTGTCCTTACCTAATTGTGTTAATACTTTTTCATGAAAGAATATCATAGGTATTTTAGAGCAGTTATTATTCTTAACTTAGGTTTCATCATTTGACATATGAACGGCTGTTAAAAAAAAAACGCTCGTGAAAAACGCAGCTCGTCTGTCGCTTCACTGTAGAGATGTGCACTATCCTCGATGTCAGTGATCCATCACAGTTGAGCTGCTTTGGGTTTTCACACACTTCGAGGCTGTTGTATAGTGTGCGAAGTGGTTTGACCCAAGATTATTTAGAAATGTGTGAGTACAAAAAAACAAATAAGATTTATTTGTTCTATTTTGTAACTTTCCTAGGACAAAATTATGCTATGTCGAAACATATCTGTCCATGAATAACAGGGCGTCTGGAATCTGGGAGCCAATATTGCCTGCGCCCTTTCATAATAGGGTTTCGTCCATAATCCGATGCGAAGTTGATGATGATGCGGGAAGTGGAGATTAGGGCGCGATGGTGCTCATTAGGGGAGGTTTATATCCAGCAGTGGACTGAGACAGGCTGACGATCATTATATAAAATCTACATATCTACGGTCTATCTATTTTTTTTTCTTTTATTAATCGTTACTTCACTGCTATGGATCGTGACTCTGCATTAATTTGATAACCGCCCCTATCCAAGTGCTACTCGTACGTACAGCCGCTTTGAGAAGTGCGTCAGTGAGGAGTTTATTCAGTTTTTTGGAAATCACGGCGGACCATCTCTTTGGAATACTGTCATAGTTTATATATGATGAATTTGGAATTATTTTTTGTTTCTTATTTTAAATAATATTTTAATGGATGTGATTTATGTATGCAGTGTTAGTAATTTTAAAAAGTAATATAGCGCTGTGGTATAAATTTATTAAGGCAGGTTTAAGTGGTAAGGTATGATTGCAGGTTAAAGATTAGTTATTGAAGAAAAACTGTAATAAGTAAACTGCGATAAGTAGTAATGAATTGTCCGTATGAATAAAGCTGGGGTTTGATATTTCATACATACATACAATATTCAAAATTTAAAAAATAATAGATCAAAAATTTGCTAGTTTATTATTTTATTTTACTGTTGCTTTTTGATTTTTTCCATATACTTGTTTATTATTATTATAATGTCGTAAGTAAATAGCACATGTAGTGTTAGATAGCGTTAAGCCCGTTACTGGGCTCCTTTGAAATACATTATAGTGAAATACATAAAACATTATTTAAACGTCAGCGCCATCAATCACTTATTCCACCGTGTACGGATGTACTACGCGATATATTTTCAGCCTCAGAATTTGCGTCAGTTAACGTCCGCGTTGTATATCACTTTTACCATTTATCATAAGATCTGCCATGTTATATGTAATTAGAACCAGAATAGATACTCAAATTTTTCGTTTGTCGGTCGTGCGTGGCTGTCTACTGCTAGTGGAGAGGTCCTTGGTCTGAATCCGGTTGGCTACTATTGGATTTTTCTAACTTGAAATTTGTATTTGCATTTGTCTTCGGCACCCAGATATTCACCGCCTATTCCATAATGTGCCGTAAAAGTAAATGGTGAAACGTGGGAGTGTGTTGTAATTCTCTACCAACCTATATACTACGTACCTACCAATGTTAGGTTTGTATTATCTATGTAATGTATAATAATACGTAAATTTTCAATTCGGTTCTCGTTATTCGCACGTGATGAGACAATGATGTAATCTAGGGTCAGACATGAAAGTTGTTCTTTTCAGTCATTTAAATATCGTTATTGAGCCTAGAATGCCTATTGAATAATTCAAGAGGGTAACTTTATAACGCTTAGCGAAAAAGTATGAGCACTCACTCTGGGCACTCTTTGAAATTGTGTGAGAGCATGTGCGAATATTTTAATCTCACGTAAACTTGTGTTCAGCGTGCGTATGTAACAATGAACAAGTGTGTGAGTGTGTTCAGTTATATATGATTTTGTGTGGCTGTGTGTATATGTCCTCACGTGTCTTCTTCCTTGTTTTGTCTGTAATGGTGTAATGTAACTCTAGCTCCACAATAACTTATGTAGCTTATACTTTAACATAAGTGATTATTTTAAAAGATGCAGTAGCACACTTATGGAGTTTCTTTCGCCGCTTCTTCCCCATAGCGACGCTTCTTCCGAAGCGGTGGTAGCATAATTTTAACGTACAAAAAGTGTTCTAATGAACCAATTTTGAATAAATGACATTTGAATTTGAGTAATCTGAATTACTTCGTTATTAACAGTTTTATGCGAAGTCGTGGCGTCAGTCGCGGACAATCACCTGTAACATTGTTTCTTCAAAACATATTTCGTATTGTTGAAATATTAATATACTGTTCAGTCCTATTTCTGCTCTGTCCAATTGCCTGGTTGCAGTGTAGTCCAGTATAGTCTCGCTGACTGGCTTTCATTCATTCACTTTATTTCCACCAGCGAATAAATGAATATAGTATTTATGAATATTTATGTATAATTTGTATTGTAAAATTATTTCAGGTCCAGTACTTACCTACGAGTATGTTGAGCATATATCACTCGCATTGCAGCAAACCCGGAGTATGCTTCGCAGCAATATTTTAGGGTTAAACAAATTATGTATTTTTATACTCACATTACTTGCTATGTTACATATTGGATGTAATGGCTTAATGTAAACAATACTTTAGCTTGTTGAAGTCAGCACTAAACTTGACCCACTGTAACACTTTTCAAGTTACGAGCATGATAAATACCAGGTTATTATAAATAGCTTGCGTTATGTCTAAAACTTTTAGAGTGTCTTTGCAACAAAGTGCCACCCTGAGCCAAATTGATAAGGAAATAAAACACCTACCGGAAATTCGTTACGAGCGCACCGACTATGAATTTCCTGTACCAAGCAACTGTAGCGGTTTATTTCACAGGTAAACATCGAACAAAATTTCAAATAGTACCAATGGTTAACATTTCATGTAGTATCAGAGTTCTCTGTATGCTCCGTAAGGGATCTGGCATGATTATATAGTAATAATATTATTCCGCAGCTACAAACAACTCTCAACCATCTTCGTTTATTTCGCCTAAACACAATCAATTAATAAATTGTATGACCACGATTCGTCTCCGCAGCTTAACGAATCCAGCAAAATTGGATTGACGATTTCGGTAAAATATGTGAAGGGCTTAGCGCTTCTTCGTATCGCGATGCATTAATCTGGATCTACTGAGATGTACTACTTTGATACACTCACTGTCCAAGTCATAAGCAATATGGTTCCTAAAAGTAATAATTCAAGCGTCAAGAAATCGATTTAGACTTCAACGAACTGCCTCGACTGGTTATGGGCTCGATTTATTTATTTATATAATTAGTCACACCAACAGCAATACACATAAAAACATTTACAATTATAAATTTCTTATAATAACTTAACTCTAGAGTGTTTGCCAATTATAGGCGTGTACAAAATTTGTAAATAGTGATTTTTTTTTTCTTAATTGTAATTTTTACTTGTATATTTACAAAAGAATTTTTGATGTCATATTAATATCGAAAATTATATAGCCACTAAATAGGAATATATTATTATTAGATATATATTGATGACAAGACCATAAAATACAAGTCATATATATATTTTCATGATATATTAATAAATATACAAAGCCTTAGTAGTGACTACTTTCTAGCTAGCCAGTGTCCAGCAATTACACAGCCCTATCGGAAATATATTCCTGTAAAGACCATGTTATAACCTTTTTTTTAAACATACATCAATTTGTGTATAATCAAGTGTGCCTCGACGTACTCATAATAGTTGGAGGGTCAATTGGAGACTAACGTGGCTTCGTGTGTTTTTTTAATACCGATTAGGAGTGTGCTAAGTGCTCAGCGTACCCTTTCGGAATAATGTAGTCATGATATTTTGTTATGCTACGTAAACTTTTTAGCAAATTTTTCATTTTTGGGGTGCGTCATGTTTGGATAAATTATCGGTACTTAGTATTACATAGCATTTTACATGTAATTATTATGTAGTACTTTGTCGTTTTTCTGTTGAACACAAGTCTTTTCAGACCAAAACGGATTAAGGCTATTGCCTTATTATTCCTCAAAGTATTTTTTCCCCGACAGCCGAGCGAGTTGGCCGGTTTCACGCACCTAATAGAGCTTTGTGAAGAACCCAAAAATAGAAGTGTAGGTCTCTTCATTATGGTTTCCTTTATTCTCATACGTCCTTCACATAGGTGCGATGTTTTAAAAATCAGACAGCCGCAGCAGAAGTCTGAACCACGAAGCTTTACCCACAGAGAATTTACTACATAGCGTTTAAATAATCGTAACTATAATAATAAAAAAATATGTTTATAGTTGTGTGATCAACAGTTGACTAAAAGCGCCACACCACTCTAGGTGCGACGTCGTGAGGCGGAGAGCAAGCAAACAAACGCACGAGACGCACGGGTTCACATGACATCTATAATCACAGAATACATCTTGCGATATACTGAGGCACTCCTAGTACATTATGTATGTCTCGTACCTATACAAAACAAGTCGTATAGTTCAAAATTATATAAACATTAAAAAATGAAGCTAAAGTAAGAGTACATATCCTCATGCCAGGTTCCTTGCGGGGTAGGCAGAGAGCACAGAGTGCCAAATATTACTACTAGTAAACTCGTGTTTACACAATTGACTTCAAATGTTTACTTTTCCTTTCGAATATACCATATAATTTACAGATAATATTAGACTTTTGTTATGACGGCTACTTACTAGTATGTAATTACTAAGCATTAGTAGAAATTTAATTTATAGGAAATTAACTTATTCACGTGGGAATGATACGCTGTACTGATTGTCGACTCGATTAAAAAAAATCTATCGCACTCTAGCAATATTTTACAAATACAGTGAATACATTTAATAAAGTCAATATGTTTATAATACATATAAACATATGTATATACCCACTGGTATTATG
>DWDU01001892.1:0-13686 GCA_018245575.1 Jemadia suekentonmiller
AAATTTGGCGGCACACTTTTGAAATTTGGCTGCACACTTTTGAAATTTGGCGGCACACTTTTGAAATTTGGCTGCACACTTTTGAAATTTGGCGGCACACAAAAGTGCCGCGGCACAGTGGTTGAGAATCACTGCACTATATAATACAGAACACAAATCTTATGTTGGGAGATCTTCAGGTAAAATTTCAAACTGAATTTGTGATAATAATTTTGTATTTAATAGCTTTCACTATCTATAATGTTAAAAATATATATTTTTAGTGTCAACATCTTGCCTGTCAATAGTAAAAATTTAATCTATGTGGGTGTTTTCAGGCTGCTCATTTGAATTGTATTATTTTAGCCTATATTTAATAATATGGCACCTGATACATTTGAACACCATATTGACAGCTGCCAACATAACACCAATTGTATTGCCAAAGTTTAAAGGAATCAGTCTTCCTTTTAATCAATTAGTTGGCATTTTAAAACTTGCATGGCCAAATTTAATACACTAGTATCTTAAAGAAAAGCAGCAACCTATTCTTTGTACACATTGCAAAAAGTATTGCACTCACTTTGGGACAAGAGCTGTGACTATAATGGTCATTTAACTCTGTACTGAAAAGGCTAAATCATAAACATCTAAAGGCTCAGAGCCGAAAACATTTAGGACCTATAGAAGGTTTTACTTTGAATGTTGTATCAGTCTACATACTTGATCTAAACAGAACATTTATCGAGGTTAACTATATTCATGTGGTTCCTACACTGAATGTACAAATGTGAAATTAATTCTGACAAAATGTTGTTAGAGAATATGACATGCATATGTTAGTTCCAGAGTCAGTATCACATGCAGCAATTTTTTGTTTTCTTTAAGTCAGTGATTCTTAACCTGTGGTCCGCGAACTCCTGGGGGTCCACAACTATGTGAGTGGGGATCTGCCGTCTTATTTATGAGCATTTGAATCAATTAATGAATGCCAGCAAGTCTCGTAATCGTTACGGGGATTCGACCAAGAGTTACTGACTGACATTAACCCAAATATTCATAATTAAATTGTAAAAAAGCAGCACCAACCTTCATTTTTGTACAGTATTTTTTATATTTATTTAAATGTTTTTATTTATTTATTTTTTCATTTTAAAATAAACTGCCCTAAATTTATTACTATGTTTTTATTAAGGGGTCTTTGAAATTGGTTGATTTTCTATGGCTCTGCGAACTGAAAAAAAGGTTAAGAAATGCTGTCTTAAGTAATAGGATCTACTTATCATCACGTAACCAATTTATCTATTTTAGTATATTAATTTATAAAAAAAAACGTTTTACCATAGCTGTTGAACATTAATAATACAATGGATCCCAGTAATCCGGTCCCTGTTTAATCCGGCGCCTCTTGTGATCCGACATGCCTATTATTATTATTTTTTTTACTATCTTTGCTGTAGATAATGCATGATTAAACAGGTTACAACTTGTATAGACCACGCCACCACTATTATACATGCTCGACGCGTAGGTCATGTTTTGATTCTGATTGCTTAGTATGAATTTATTATGTAATATAGTGAAGTATGATTTATACTTCAGAGTATATATAACATATAGAATCTTATCATTGGATCTATAATTTGTCAGATTACAAGGTGTTCATTTGTAAAATAATACAGACTATAGGAGGGTCAGGTTAATACGACAAATTCGATAGTTTGACACTGACCTGAAATACATTTGTCAGATTACTGGGGTCCGCTCTAATCGTTTTTCTTAGAGGCCTAAAGTGTGCATTTAATAGTCAAAAATTGTATACAGATCTGCTTTTATCATTATTGTATATTTTTATAGGTACTATGTAGTTTTTATGTTTATTTTTGTGCATGTATGTCTGAGATGTGATCAGGGTGGATTGAAGTATTTATTTCTCTATACTACTATTGAACTATAAATAGTTTAATTCCTTTTTTTGTTACTAGATGAGAATGTCTTCAAATTAATTATTGTAATTTAATGCCTAAATTAGTACATATTGTTAAATGTCTAATGAATATGTTTATTACATTCCAATTATTTTCAAAATGTTAGTAGATCATTAGAATGTTATTTACATTTACTTTTGTTAATTTCAGTTTTGGATACAGGTATTCTTTCTGAATGTGATTGGTTGAAGCCAAAGTGGCATTGTCAGACACTTGAGTGTGGGTTGGCAGAGGTCATGTTTTAAAGAACATCATGGAGATGGGATGGAGAGAAAGAACTGTGTAATGTGTAGTTATAACAGCTATAGAATGGTGAGTGTTCTGAGTAGCTTTTATCTGGTGCCCATGTCATCTTTCCTCCATTTCATCACTTACTGAAGAATGAGTTTCCCTCTACATCAACTGGATATGTGGCGGCCCTCTGTGTTTCGACATTGCACACTTGTTTTATCATGGGCACGCAAGATGTGGAATGAGCATCTTTCTGAGGTATTCCCAAAGCATTATGACATGGGGTTCTTCAAAAGAGCCACGAAAAAAGCTCTCCTTCAAAGCCGATAAGGCATTGGCAATTCCTCTGTGACCTCTTATCATTGGGTGACTCGGCTGCCTATTTTCTAGATTTAATTTACAAAAAAACAAAATTTATATTTAAACTATTATGCTGCTGCTTATGTTATAAGTATTTTTGGTCACAACATAACAGTTCTGGTTTGTTCTATATATAAATCTTTTAGCTTTAAATACATAATTGTTTTAATATGTAAATGTTCTATGCCAAAGCTTCTCATAATAAAATTGTTAAGGTCATATTTAATTTTGTATAATAATAGTACTATTGTTTAATTAATAAACATAGCATCACACCTGTATTCTCCAAAGAAGTACACAGTTTCACTAGTTAAGTTAATATAAGATTACATAATAATATCACATATATTTTTGCGGTTTCAACACCTGCAATTGGATTTGGCACAAATACTACACAGCTGGTTTTGAGAGCAATTGGCACTGATACTGCATTGAAGGTTTGAAGAGTATTTGGCACTAACATTGTAACTCCAGGTTTTATTCAGAGTGAACACTATTTATGTGTTCTTATAAAATATACATTCAAACATTAATTGGACGAAGTTGTATTTATGGGGTACTTTGTAAAAAGTATGATCTAATGTAATTTGTAGTTTTGAAATGTAACCATAAAAGTTAATTACTAAAACAAATTACATGATTAGTTACTTGTAGCTTAGAGAAGTTGCATAATGTAGATTCTGGAATTACTATTTACCACGCCTATAATGTCCAAAGAGGTAGGCAGAGGACTGTATACATTCCAAAATTTCTCCAATTATATTTAGTTTCCACCATTGAATAGGTAGTGTGTCTATTGCCATAAACCGGGTACATATCCAAGTCACTACAAGATAATGTAAGTTAGAAAAAAATTCATAGTGCCCCAACCCGAGATTTGAATTCAGGACTGGCAGTCGATCCTTGATCGGCAGTCACTCTCCATCCAAAACGATCAACAAGGCAGTTAATTTTATTAATAATATGAAACAAATATATATACATACATATATTGATCTTAATAAAATGTTTTGTTATCAATTGTACTATGTACAAAACTACATTGTGTTCATGTACCTACATCATTCCATGATATTTATATAAATAGCGGATTAAGCTAAGCTAACCTTGAATCAAGTTTTTAAATGTTCTACTGTTTCTTACATTGCGGCATTAACATGAACTGTGAATAAGTTTTACTTTGTTTTATTTATATAATTTTATGTGCACTATATTTGAAATAATTTCAATAAATAGTGTAGGTACTAAATACCTATAATTTTAATCATATATGAGTTATGTTTTTTATGCTGTTGGCACAAAAAAATATTTAAGGGATTATGGCAAAGGGGAAATACAAAAGTATATTTCAATGTAAAAGTTTTTAATAAGGTTTAAAAAAATACATATAAAATTTGCTCACTTGGACAATACACTGATATTCTGAACATGATTACTTATAGCTAATACCCAAAAATTATAAGTACATCTTTATCCGTTCATGTATTCACTTTATTCACAATTTAGCACAAATATTCACTTTCTATTCTCATACATGTTTTTTTCTAGACCCCTATTAATAGATGGCACATGAAAAATTACTCAAGTGCATTTTTTTTCCTTATAAAATAATTATTGTATGTGGTATTACATATTAATATTCAAACAAACGGTAAGGTTAGTGAGAATATGGACAAATCAGTGCAGCCACAAATAGAATTCTAAATAATAAATGAGAGCCTCATATTTTAATATTGTTTAAGGTTTTAAAGCAACATATTTGTTACAAATATAATAAAAACACATTTATATAAATTACACTTTAAGGAGATCTTTCTACAACATTTCCCTCTACCTGCCCGAAATAGGCTTTTTCACACATCTTAACAAACAATCCAATTTCGACAACACCTGGAATCATTTTTATAGTCGTGTTCACTTTCTCCCAATCTAAGTCTTGGTTTGCAAACATCCAATCTAAGATAAAATTACCATTGTCTGTAACAACAGGACCCGCTTTTGCTATAGCACTGCGTAATTTTATCTCGCCCCCAAATAATGCTATTATTTTATTTTTAATAGGAACATACGCCATAGGAACAACTTCCACTGGGATGCCTTTTTTATATCTATCACCCAATTTTTGTGAATCCTTTGTGTAGTCGGCTATAACAATTAATTTCTTTGAGCAAGATGCAACAATTTTCTCTTGTAATAAACAGCCACCGCCGCCCTTAATCAAGGTCATATTTGAATCAACCTCATCTGCGCCATCGATTGTCACATCTATTATAGGGTTAGTTTCCAATTCTCCTAATGTGAGATTGTTTTTGAGAATCAGTTGTTTCGCTTGAAATGACGTCGGGATGCAGACAACTTTCAAGCTTTCCGTTTCAACGCGCTCTACTAGTCGTTGCACTGCGTACACCACCGTTGAACCACTACCGACTCCGAAAATGCAGTTATCTTTAACGTATTCGTCTACTGCCCTATACGCCGCTACTTGCTTAGCTTGTTCCAACGACATTTTATGTGTAAAACAATTAAGTTGCAATTGGTAACCTCTATAACTTCTTAGAACATTTGACATAGAGATTCTAAATAAAAACATATAAGTCTATTTTTAGGGAGACTACTAAACATAATATATCTACACAGATTTGAGGTTAGGTACTGTATATCATATTCATTCGGCATAGATTTACGACTTTACGTCAAAAACACGTTAAAGCTGAAGGGAGCTGCTACAAATGACATTGTCACTGTTGGACTTTTTTATATCTTTATACACATGTCAGATACAATATTATGCCAAATAAAATTTTATCCTTGACTGAGTCAAGATAAGCTACATTTGTTATCAGTGCGGATTCCTATTAAATATAGTGTTTGCTTATAGTATTTGTGATATAGTATTTTTGATATAGTGTTTGTTTATGTGCTTATGTCTTTCTGCATTATAAGAAGATAATATGTTAAAAAATTTGCTAAAAAGAAATTTGATTGCATGTTTTATGTTACAAATACGTATTGTGGCTGATCGATATCTTATAATAGCAACGAGTATTACTGTCTTCCGAATTAAATTACTGCCTCGTAGTCCAGTGGTTGTAAATGCGACTGCCGTTCGAGAGGTTCTGGGTTCAAATTACAGGTCGAGTACACGGAATTTTTCTAACTTGAAATTTGTAATAGTCACTCGGAGTCTGAATTTGTACTCAATATATTATGGCAATAGGCTCACTATTAAACGTGGGAGTATACTGCACTCTTGCGCCTACTTTATTGGGGATAGCAGCCGTGATGTTACGGTTTTTTTAACTTTCAAATTATACTTCAGGCAGTTAATTAAAAAATATTCTTGTAATGTTACTTGTATGTATTTAGGATAGTGAATTTACAGCGAGAATTTTTTCCGCTTATGTAGTAATTCCCACGTTGTATGAGATGTATGTGATCGTCAATTTATAGCTGTCGTTTCTGTTCTTAGGTACTTAACGGTCAACTTGCATAGCACAGTTTGATGGATTTGCGTTTCTATAAATGTAGATAATGGAAATAAAACATTTATTACTGGGCGAGGAATCTTGCAAACAATGTACGAAATGTATGAATGAAATGTTCAGTAAAAAATTTGATTTGTTCTGAAACCTCCTGAATTCCGATATTGACGTGTGGATTATTCAAGCTAGCCAATTTTCCGCCAAACGCCGCGCACCGCGCCGACCGGCAACTGTTATTTCGTTTGTTCACGAGACAACCGCTTCGTGTGGTAACCATTTCACGCTCGATTTCATCTCTACCGCTAAAAGTAAAAATATATCTATTCCGTTTTAACAAGTTTTTTTTTAAATATATTGGTGCGCCTTCAATTAAAAAAGAACTTTTACAGTAACACCAATTTATAAACGTAACGTACCTATACCTATGCCTGAAAATGAAACTCTTTTTTCAGCATAAAAATTAATGATAGATTTCATATTGTAATCTTGCAGGTAGTAGGATGGGCTGATGAATGAAAATGATTCACCAATATATTCTAAAAGGATCTCGATCTTCTTACTTAGCTATTATCCGCACGGTCGGTTTATTTCAATTTCCTTCATAAAAGACGCTATTCTCGGATTTGAAGTAGATTTATCATGCTCGGATAAAGCGGGCACTTTTTGTGCTTTTCTTGTGCCTGGATCTGACCCGAGATCTGTCCACTTAATGTGAATAATGGTGTGCGATGGAAAACGAATGCGAGCGCGAACACAAAAGACAACAATACGAAGCGATTTCAAGATTTGATACACGGATTTCGGCACGATATTATATTGCTTCAAATATGCATAAATTTATATCTGCCGTTTTAATTTCATAATGCGTTATCCTTCATTGGTGATTTTCCTTAGACTGCAGTTTAAACGTCGAGGAAGTAAACAATAATCACTGTTAACATTTCATCCAATGAGCAATTATGCGATTAAATTAAATTTAGTTTGGTTTTATTTTCGATGTACGAATTTACTTATTACCTATAAATACTCGTATATTAAATGAAATACTTATGACAATTGGGCCGAGTATACGAAATAATTAATTTCAGGTAAGATATATAACATCACGTCTGTATTCCTGAAGAGGGAGGTAGGCAGAGGTACACTCCCACGTTTCTCCAGTTACGTTTACGTCTCATCATGGAGTAGTGGGTGAGCTTATTGTCACACACCGGAATTAAATCCGGTCTCCGAGCCACAACTAGAAATTTAATACTAGTAAATTCAAGTTACATAGAAAAATCCAACATTATCCGACCCGGGGTTCGAATCCATAATTAATTTTAATTTTAGTATAAAGAAGAATATGGGTAGGTATACTGAATATATTTAAATATGGAATAAGTAGTGCCTTTGTACCAGTGGCGTAGCGTGTCAATCGCCCGGGAGAAAATTTCACCGCTCCCTTAAAAGTTTATATATGTTTTGCCTCATGACAATCACGTCAACGAAGAGAAAAGTTAACTACTGCTGCCCCCTTGAAATTTCATCAATGTTTTGCTTTATGACAATCACGCCAACGAAAAAAAAGGTCAACTACTGCCGCCCCTGAACAATAATTTTGCCGCGCACTCAGAAGTTTACATGTTTTGCCGTATCACAATCACGTCAACGAAAAATAGCTCAACAACTTGATATATTGTTAAAATAGTTCTTTTATTATTTATTGTGAAATTTTGCCGTCTTTGAACAATCCTTTTGCCACCCCCTAAAAAGTGTCGCCCGGGGCGGGCCGCCCCTGCCGCCTCCCCACGCTACGTACTGCATTGTACAACTATTCATGTCTATTATCCTTTTTTATTCCTGTGTGTACATAAATAAATAAAAAAAATAACACCTGTGTAAAAAAGTGTACACCTGTGTGAATGTTCTCGTTTTAGCAGCAGGTACCTACCTATATGTCACGAGTATTTGAATTGCACTGATGCCATCAAAACTACATACTTATACAGACGAGAAAGCTTGCAGATTTAGAAAACTATCAGGGGTTTCATTTGCCATATTTATAGTAATAATTGATTTATAATACCGCGGATACTGTGAGAAATGTATAGGTACCATAGGCAACACTGCTAATTTGTAAATGAGACTAGGTACTCGTATATGAACCGGAAAGCAAATGCATTTATTTTTTAGTTCAGAAAAATATAATATGAAATATACAACGATATTTTTCAGTTTAATTAAGTAACCTTCATAATAAAAATGGTATTTGCATTCTTATTGTTCAGGCATACTTCTCGCTTTCAGTTACAGAACGGTGTTTCAATTTATAGCAACATCACATCGAATGGAGCTGTTTCGCGTGGCTTCATCGAGTGTTCCTCTCGTTGTATCCACTTGAGTGGTTGTTGCTAATGGACTGTAATTATATTAAAGCTACACCATCTCCATGCGTTTCGCATTCCACATTATGATATGGAGTCTTCATTCCGATACCGGTACATATGTGTATTACGGCCGGCAGACTGAGCTGTTAACTAATGAGAAATGCTCTATACTGTATTTCTGTTAAGTAAATACGGCTTCTTATAATTAATCTTATTATGTCCCATCTACAGTTCATTAACTACACAAATATCGTATTAGTATTTACTGTTTCACTAAATGCACTTGTCTTCTCTGCGGCATTGACTAGAATGATATTACGTTAAGAAATAAAAGAAAAAGAACAAGTTAATTTTTGTTTTAATAGTTTTAGAGTTTATTTGCAAATGTGTATTTATTCAGTATTGTAACTATTTTTATTGCAAAAGGGAAACTTGTAGAATTATCTGGAACCCAAGTCGAACGCTACATAAATAGTTAAATCTACTACTCTAATACAATTTGTAGTAAACCATGATCTCGACGCTAAGGTCGCATTATCGGATTGGAAAAAAACTGTTACAAAACAATTAAGAAAGGCGGAAAATAGAGCTTACGTCTGCAACGTAAGGTTTGGAATTGTTTGTGATGTGAGATGTGAGTGCGAGGGTGAGTTTTACAATGTTCATGTGACGGTGGAACCTTTTTGTTGGGTCTTTTGTGTTGGGAATCCGCGATGCCCTGGGGGCCAAGGGGCACGATTTCCATTACACGAGAGAGTTTTTGAATAGAACCTTGCTTTCTTTAAATTTTACACTGCATTTAATTACATTTGTCTACAGTCAAGTCCATATTTCTTTGTTTCTTTTGAACTCACGATTATGATAGGCTATCTATGGACTCATGACTTGACGTACTCTGTCTTACTTGTCGTACCTGTCGTACTACTCTTTAAAACTTTTTATTTTATTAATAAATAAACGAATAATGAAATGTTGTGCAAAACATTAAAGGCCAGTAAATGGTGCTCATACGTTATTATAAGAACATTATGTTTAAGTGTAATTTTGAAATATAAAGATTAAATTTGAATACGACGTTAGCATAAAATCCAATGGTTACTAATTTATCGAGCTTGTGGTTGTATTAACAAGTGTAATACAATTTTGTAAAGGCAATGTATCGCGGATGTAGGCTCGATGCGCCCGGATAAATAAATAGGCTTCATTAAGGCCTATTAAATTGATTACAGCCAGCTATATGTAATAATATTACGACACAAGTATCAGTCGCATCGAGTAAGCAGCGATAAAGCGTTGAAGTGCACGTTAGTGGGCAGGCTTCACGTGACACTGATGTCCTGTCTTGTCTGATATTTATACGTTTTGTAAATATGGAGTATTTTTAATATGTTTAACACTTCAAAAATCGCGTCGAAGATTTCATGGTCCATACTATACTTCATTCTGATATTTATACGATATGCACATCGGTGCCAAGACATTTAAAAATGTGATATTATAATCATCGTTTAAAATCAGCAGTCACAATAGAATAAATAAATTTTAAATATAAAATATTAAACGAAAAGTTCATAGTTATAATTTATTGTCACGATTTTTAAATTTTTGTTATTAACAAGATAGATCTCGGTCAGGATGTTTGATTACAACTAAATAATGTATTGATAGTAAAGTAAAAATAAATAAATTGCAAATAATTTTTCAGCGATCGCCTACTAATGGACGCGTTAAAATATGTCAAACATTAATGCGATGAGCTGTGGTGATGACATCATAAATAAATTGCTGCATGTTAACAAATTTATTGAATGTGACGTTTAAAACAACTGCTTTAATAAAATTATTAAACTGCGTTAAAACGCTTACGAGATCGCAATAATGTAATAACGTCAGGTCACGTGCGGACAGTACGTCGGGGCGTAAGTTGGTAGCCATCTGCCGCGCGGGGATGCAATCCGCGCGTACCAGCTACACATTCATAGGCATTTGTGAATTATTAATACTTTATTATACATGATCATATCGTTATTTCCCATAATACTTTTGTAATTAATACGCACCTACGAAAGAACCGAAAATCCGGTCCATACTGAAAATCAGTAGCCGTGGTTTATCACAGTAGACAACACTTAGTGTGGTCCCTTTTATGGAACTGTTCTCCCCGTGGCGCAGTGGTATTTATGATGGATTTCTTCACGATGGACAAAAATGAAAAAAATTAAAAATGGAACTGTACTGCATCATGTCTGACGTACTTGAATTTTTATGTTTATATCTTATTTTAAATGTCGATGTGTGTAGTATTTACGTGTTGTTTGTAGAATAATAGATGATTTTTTTTTATTCTGATAGATTAGCTACTATTTTAATCAAGTTATTCGCGGTTCTTGTGACATAAGATTATGTTTCATATATATAGGTATACGTCTACGAAGTTGTCTGTATACTAGTGCAGATCCTATCATATTAGTTTATTAATTTCTGTTTCAACCCTGTTGTTCCACTGTCTTCCCTGTTGTTCCACTGTTGGTCGGATCTCCTCTCAGGAGAGGGCCATGGCGACACTCTGTTCGCTGACGTAGTGCAGGTTGGTACGCCTCGCACGTCCTAGAGAACATTGTTTTCCCTCACCGTTATAGCAAGTCATATTTATCTTAAATCGTACATTTTTGTAAAGAGATGCGCGCCAGGATTAGAAAACCAGAAATCCATAGTGAGGGGCTGAATGCTAAGCCGCTAGGCAATCAATTTTGTTTGCTAGTTTGTTACATGTATTTTATAAGTGCAATTATGTCCGCAATTACTTTTATAAAAAAAATATTTTTATGTTTAAAAAAACTAAGCAATTGTTTTAATGTATCAATGAACGTGAAGAGCAGTGTGGTGTGGATTTTGGATAATCGTAATTACAAAAGTTATTATGGGAGGCAGTCGGGCAAATTGGGTCATTTGTTGGAAATATTTTCGCAATGGTAATGCCAGGTGATTCCGTCGACGAGGTCTGCCAACAATACGGTAAAAACGTTCGGCGTAATTATGATCATTTCGCGTCCCATTTCATTAACACGAACGGATCAGTGTTTCATATTGTTTTCAATTTCTCAATTGTTTAATTAATTATAAAATTATTGTTTTGCTTCACATTGTCATGATGTTTAAGAGAAAGTTTAATAATTTTTGTGTTTTGGTTATTCATAACTATGTGGTTTCTTAAAAAATTATGGATTTATGGAGTATTTTTATTTTTCAGTATTATTTAAAAATATTGCCAGAAATATTATATAGAAGTATATTTATCGACGTTTTATATAATAATAGCGAAATGATTAGCTATAGGACGGTTGTGAGTGAGGGTTGAAGTAGGTACCCACATTTTCTACTCCGACGCTTACGAGGTAGTGAAAGTAATTTCTTTGTGATACATTAATACATTTGGAGATGTTTCTGCTCAACTCATTGTATGATGGTTAAAATAATAAATACCAAAGATGATTCCTAATTTAGAGATACGGTTTTTGTACATGGTGAGACGGAAAGTGATAATGGAATAATTTTTGCATAATACATACAGTCGATATTAATAAAATCCTGAAAATGGTTCTCCTTAACAATTAAATACGTAATTACAAATTACATGCGTTTACGTATGTTTATAAAAGGCAAAGCCTTCATCAGAATGGGAATGTGAAAAAGGTATATTTGCATTTATTGTAGCAATTAAAATTACCAAAAGGATTAGCCGGTGGCGCGAGCGGGCCGGGTCGGAGTGAATTTTCTGCTCTGCTGCGTCGCGAGATGGGGACCTAAAACTAAGCGTCTGATACGTCCTCCGTCACTAAGTTCATATACACCTTACATTCTTTAAATACTCTATAGTAACGTCCAAAAACTGAATATATTTATCCGGTTATAATAAAATTCGATAATAGGTAAATAATAGTTTTCATATATTATTTATCAATATTTTTGTAACATTTATTTCAGCAAAGTTTCCACAAAGAACTATATTCGTACGATGTATTATTTGGCTTATCGAAATGTGATTTTCCATTAGTCTTAATAACCTTCACTCGTTTAACAATGGAACAACTATTAATAAGACATAGATTATAATATTATGTCCAGATACTACTCGTGCTACAAACGAGTCCCAAATTTTTTTTCATTTTCCCTACGCTGGGCATGCGGGTTGGGGATCGCAGAGCACAGTTTGTCGCACAGGTTGCAGCACAGGTTGTCAGAACACAATATATTCTTACGCCGCCCCGACACGGAAAATGTTGATGTTATGTTGGATACGTATAATATTAATCGTAATGTACTACCTTTAAAGATATTTTTTTTTCTTAAAGTTCTTTGTTAAAATTTCTTAAAATTCCTCTTGAAATATTTTTAACTCTCGCAAATAATGTCTACAGATTTTGCGTGGTCAGTCATCCTCACCGTCAGCCTTTTGAACTCTACTTCTGCACATGGGGGGAATACGGTTTGGACATTATGTGAACGGTATTTTATAAAAAAATTCGGCATGTCCTCGTCAGTATGATCACAGCTTTAATCTTTTTATCTTTTTTTGTACTTATAAAATCAAATGAAAATACCTAAGTGTCATTCTGTAAATAATTTCTTCTTTAAATTGAAATCAGTAAATTAGAGGCTAATTATCTCCGGTTAGTTAATTATTTATCGTTTAAGAGCATGATGCACTCTAGCAGAATATAATCCAGAGTTTAGACTGTTACCGTCGGACGACAATTACGTGAGTTTTGTTATGAATACATTTCAATAAGGTAGAGTCCATTGGATTAAGTCGGACTATTTTTCGGTTAGTTGAAGAAGGTTCAGCAAATATTTTTTCCCTCATTTCCTATATAAGATTTTTAAGTAAAGATGGTCTTACGTTGTTTAGGAAAAAAATACTGTCAGCCAGTATTTTTGTAGTTCCTTTTACTTAATTGGTGATCAAGTTATACATTTGTGGTTTCCATCCACATCCAAAATATTTATCGTTGCATTTCATACGTCTTCTTGTTTATTTATGTTTAAATAACAAATGTTGATAATATTCAGTTCTTGTAGATCTTTTTTCAACTCCGTTTCCGTTTGTACCAAATCAAAGAGCAAATCTTTATTCTGATTTCTTTGTGGTCTCTGGATGGCTTTTTACAACATTCAGTCCATAATATGTGTATCATCAACCTCGTTATTCATTATTTTCTTAACTATGTTAAAATCTGAATAAGTAATACAAGAGAACACACACTTATTTTGCCTATT
>DWDU01001893.1:0-13685 GCA_018245575.1 Jemadia suekentonmiller
ACTCTTGACAGTACAATAAATAACATTTGTAAATAAGTTACTACATTTATTAGAAAAATAAAATAAAAATAATTTAGAAGTATTTATTCGATTCCTAATACATAATATTAGGAATGTAACTGGTGAATTCATTGAGTTTCGACATACGGAAATGATCGATCAAACAAGTCAAAGACTTAGGACTTTGGTTGCTTCATATTTGGCAAATTTTTTAGAATAGCCAGAGGAGAGGGGCAGCTGCCCCTCCCTGCTACCCTTGGCGAAACCCTTGCCTACGGGTAAGATTATATTAACGAACAAAAACGATTTTTTTTAAACAGAATCAGTACAATGACAAATTATGTATACCTACGAGTAAATTAAGTACAATGCAAGAGATCGGTCGATCGACTTTCGGCGAAGTAATTAAATAGGAATTCTCCATGAGGTTCAGGTTTCATTCGAGTCAGCGATCGAGTTGCTACGCTGGATGCCCTAATTAATCAAAGGCCGAATAGTTTAATATAAACTGTTTAATCGGAACAGCAATCAGCTGAGCGTAGCGATTGATGATAAATGACGATCTAATTTTTTGAAATCACATACATATTTGAAACAATCCTTATTTTATTATGAAAATGTAATTTTTATTCTAATTACTTTTTACGAAAAGTAACATGATTTCTACAACAACTACTTGGTTTTTTACAGGATTTTTGAGTGGAATAGCCTTAAAGAGATATTCTTTTCGCCAAGTTGGTTTAGTGGGAGCCTGTTTATTTGTTTTAGGAGACGTTTTAACAATCTTTGTCAATCGTATATACCAACTCGTGTTTACATTCGGAGTGATTAGAGGTAATATCAACATTATATACAATTATATACGAAATGATGAGCAAAAATTGTAACTGTTAACTCACACTTTCAGGGGCTGGTTTCGGTGTTATGATACCAGTGAGTTTCACTGCATTTAATTGTTATTTTACAAAGAAACGGACTGCAATGATGAGTGCTAACCAAACTATGAGCAGTATGGCTTCCATAACATTTCCCATGCTAGTGACGTATCTTCTAGCGGAGTACGGTTTTCGGTGGACGTTGGCTTTGGTCATGGCTGTGGACTTGCATTTGTTATTTGCTATGCTGGTCATGCATCCAGTTGAATGGCACTTGGTGGCCAATACTGGCGCGAGATCAAAAACAGGTAAATTACTACTATATAAAATATGTTGCGCAACATTATAAACTATGTGTTTATATGTTACGTATGTTTATAAAAAACACAAATATGTAGTTGGGACAAAAAATTTATAAAATTTATGTGACATGGCTTCATTGCATCCTGCTTTTCAGATATATCTGTTCTGTATAATAATGGTAGATGTACATTACATTACATTATATTACAGCATATTTATCGGTCTGTATATTTTTTCGTTCAATTTAAATTTAAAAATATGCATTGAAAGTATCTATGATTATCGGTATATTATTTATCGAATTGAATATCTGGTTGGTAATGTACTATACTACGAGCTAGTTTCTTAGGTATTTCCGCAGCTCTGACTTGGGGTTTAGCCAACGGTGACCGCTTACCATTAGATGACCTGTCTACCTCTGTGGCAGGTTCAATGAATGTATAAAAAACAATACTGTCTAATTACTCACTTCATTCCAATTGTAATCATTAACCATAAGTTTTAGATACATCATCTTGTGCCGTCCTTGATGTTAAGAAATTCGAATCGGATTTCGATGAAAGCGTTGTAAAAATGTTGCCAGGTAATGAGAATATCATAGAAACTAAGGACGTCAAACAATCAACCCGACATGAGTCTTTCCAAAAAAGCATTATGTAAGTTACTGTCAAGTATAATATAATGCCCTGTAAAGATGCAGTTTGGCAAACTGATGTATAACAGGTCACATCTTATCAATAGACAGCCTGTATCGTGTCTCGATAAACTATATATGACTTTACATTGGCTAGAGAAATTTGATTGCAGAGTCAATCTTGGTGGGTTCGATTCCCATCCAAGACAAATATGATCAGCAAAAATATTTGTGCCGTGTCCAGGTGTAAAAGTAGTAATAATAAAGAATTATTTTATATATAAGTATATTTTAAAATGTACATATTATGTAGTTTGTTAATTGTCTAGTTACATCATGTAATGATGAAATATTTATATATGTATGAAATCATATAATCATGCCCAGAAATATCGTAAAATATTATTATTTCTTTTCATTTCATCTTATATTTCTTAACATTCTAGTGTTCAAAATATCCGCTTGTATGCCATGAAATATAGCCACGGTGCAAGTGTAGTGTAAATACAGGTATTTTGTTGCTAGACATTTTTTGTATATCATATTAGCATATTAAAACGTTCCGCGATTCTTGGATATAATCAATAATTAAAAATTACCGGTTTATTAAATTGTACCATTTACACTTTACAGAAAAATTATTTACAATAATGTGGAACTGGATCTGTTGAAGGATCCTAGATTTGTGAGCACATTAATCGGCATCGGATTTGCGTTTGTTTCCGACGTGACCTTTTTAGCTATGGAGCCCATGCTGCTTTTTTCTTACGGATATACAAAGGTGATTTTTAAATAATACAAGTAACAATTTAATTACAAAACAATGTAAAATTAAGCTGATAAACATGTTGTTCCGAATTCAAGATGACATTCATCAATATTTCACAATTATACACTTCTACTAAATTGGGTCATAATTTTGCTTTGATAAATGTATTGAAATATATGAATAAGATATTCTGTATATTTTGAACGTATAATTGATTAGTTATATAATATGACATTAAAATGTGAAATTGCTCAAAAAAAATAATCCCAGCGCTTGTAAGATTGCTTATAATAATATTTCAGATGGAAGTCGCAACATGCGTGATGGTTGGGGCCATAGCGGATTTAACAGCTCGATTTCTCCTTGCAATATTTACGTATTTCTACACAATCGACAGTCGATTGATGTTCTTCGCTGGCACCACCGTTACTGTATTTTTGAGAATTGGTATACCACATTGTTTATATTAAATTAGATTTTTTAACCAATATTATGTGTTAAGTTGAATCATAGATAGCGTAATAATGAGCCTAATATGACTAGGACTATAATACTACTATTAATATAATACTATAATAATGACAGCGGAGCTACTCGTATGATGAACCTAGTAAATCTGGTGAACTTCTGGATTTCTGAAAATAAATGGAATATAAATATCTTCTGGATCCCGCTAATTGGTGTTACATATATAAATAAATAATACGTGTAAGTACAAAGTACTTTAAATGTTTCACACTTATTTTCCAGCTTTGGTCTGTTCGAGCAATATCATATTCGTCTTCACGATAACAATAATATCAGGACTCGTGAGATGTTCGGTCCAGGTGTTGTTCCCGTTGGTGCTGGTGAATGCAGCTCCGGACCGATTTCCTGCTGCCCTAGCTCTGCATATAATATTCTCTGGATTTTTGATGCTTGTAGCTGATCCACTTATAGGTGAGTTTTGGCCTACACCGTTGGCTATTAGTTCTGAACTTAAGCAGATGATGCTATTGATTAACTATTCAATCACAAAGTAATTAATAACACTTGGAACAATTCGAATAGCATGATTCATCATGGTTAAACTTTCTATATTTCAGTTTCATTGTGTTTTTGCAGTAACAAATCTAAATATTGTAGTACTATAGGTGTGTTCATTGTTTGAAATGGTATAACATTAGTAACAAAACGAAACATCACGCCTATTATCCTCGAAGAGGTAGGCGTAGGCGTGTAGGTAGGAGTACACTCCCACGTTTCACCAGTTACGTTTACGTTCCACTATGGAATAGGTGGTGAGCCTATTGCCATACATCGGGCACATATCCAGACTCCGAGCCACTACTAGAAAATCCAAATTAGAAAATGTTTAGTAGTGCCCGACCCGGGAATCGAACCCAGGACCTCCCTATCGGCAGTCGCACTAGCAACCAACACGACCAACGAGGCAGTCAAGCTCAAATAAATAAGAAAATTAAGGAATTTTCATATTATTCATAGTGTCATTCTAAAGAGCCATTATCACATTAAATTAAAAGTAAAGTAATTGTACCTAACAGTTTAATATTGTATACATTGCGACCCATTAAAATGTTTCTAGGTCATTCTAGGTCATCTATCATACAGTTTGCGTCGATTCGATTTACCTCAGCAGTGAAATATGACCGCATTCACATAATTGAAATAGAAAGGCACGGGCGTGCGCAGTACAATCGCAGTAGATATGCCAAAACGATTACAATGAATACATCGCCTCATCAACGAACACTCATTGTGATCCTTCTTGTAAAATTTCAAACATGGCTCACATTTAGCGTAACGAAAATATTCACTTGCATTTAATTAAGAAGTGTACGATAATCGGCAAATGGAATTGAGCTTCCATTAAGGGATTGCGATGTCACTTTATTAAACAAATTAGCATTCGATTTATTTTATTATCATGTCTCTGAATTCGTGGATAGAATTATGTATTTCACAAATAATACATATTAGGTATAGCAGTTACGATTAACAGTTTAATAATGTTGAATTTTTTTTTTAATAACGACGAAAGAATAGCTTTTCTGTATTCTTATCTGCTTGATGTTTTTGCTGATATTTAGTAAAGTCACTACTTGTAATCGGATTTAAAGTTATCAGAGCAATATAAAATTGTTATTCCCTCTGGAGCCGTCCTACATAGTAAGAATAACAAAAACAGATAACAAAAATATTATTTTGGGAATAATATAGCAAATAATTTATGTGTACGTAACACATAATTTCATGATCACGTTTATTTATTTATTTATTTTTATTTATTAATTAAAGTCTAATTATATGCACGAACTACTTGCACCAACAACAGCAATTAAAGATTATAACATTGAATTTATTATAAATTATACAGTGTAAAAGAAACTAATTAATCTACACCTAATAAAACGGACAATCACGTCATAATCAATGAAAATATAATCAGACTAAAAATACATTATTGGGATAACCAAAATGAAATACAATAAATAAAATTTTGTAGGAAGGAATACATTAACTACTTCACATAATCAAATAATAAAAATAAAATAAAAGTAATAAAGCATATAACAAAAAAGTAAAGGATTTACACTATAACATAAGACGCTGCATCATGACGTCGTAGCGACATGTTTGCACAGTGCAAAAACTACTTTAAACGTGTTGCGGCGAAGAAAAATTACATCTCCCGCCCCCTGCCGGGATACCAAGTTGTCGCAAGAGGCCACTAAACCCAGCGCTGGCAGATCGCGGTATGACGCGGCCTTACTAGACACGGCTACATGTGCTGGTCGTCGAGCAACAGTTTAAGCGCTGCGTGAACCTGTACTCTGCGATTCACAACCCGTAGGCCCAACGCAGGGATTAAGAGCAAAAACCCCCCAGCGGAGGCCTTTGTCCGACAGTAAACTGACACAGGCTAATGATGGTTTTGATAATTATGATACATAGTTTATTCTTTGATGTAACCTTTTCAACCAACCTCTTTAATGTAACCTTATCAACCAACTTCTTTGATGTAACCTTATCAACCAACCTCTTTGATATAACCTTTTCAACCAACCTCTTTAATGTAACCTTATCAACCAACTTCTTTGATGTAACCTTATCAACCAACCTGTTTGATATAATCTTATCAACCAACCTCTTTGATGTAATCTTATCAACCAACCTCTTTGATGTAAACTTATCATCAACCCTCTCGTCGTTCCACTGTTTGACACAGATCTCCTCCGACTTATACAAAATAAATCAGATAGATTACAAGTTTCGGTGTTAGTTCGGAGGTGACATAGTGTTTGTCTGCAGCGGGAGGGGCCGGCGCTGGCGGCGGCAGCGCGGGGGGGCTGTCCGAGGTGTACGCGGGCGACTCGAGCGTGGAGTCGGGCCCCGGCTCGCTGTCGCCGCGCACGCACGAGCACAGCTAGCGGCGCGGGAAGCTCGCGCACGAGCCGCGCGCGGGCCACGCGAGCGACGAGTCGCTTCGCTACGTACTCATGTAACTACGGTACACTTGTCGACACACATCTAATTACACACTATATTCTGAACAATGAAATAAAACGCAGAACTCATGTACAGTTGTCGAGACAAATATAACTAATTACAAACGATATTTAAAATATTAAATCGTAAATGGAATACTTCGTGTAATACAAATGTATGTCCACAGAATATTTTGAATAATCAATTGATAGCAATAAAACGGTGTAATAATGTAGCACATCTGTGTTAATTAAATTAATTTCAGACAATATTCCGAATATAAATCAAGAAAGAAATAAATCTTAGTGGATATTTAATGATATATTTGTATTAATGGATAAATTTGTTTAAACGCAGAAATCATTAGTAAATTATGACCATTTATAATTACCTGAAGAATAAAAACGAGTGACGTTAACGAGGTCAAAGTAACTGTATAATTTCGGCTTGAACTTATATGGGGTACTTTACATAAACTGCGTAGGGTTATAAGAAATTTAAGAATGAAATGCGTATTAGTTAGAAATATGAAAGAAAAATAGTACTATAGAATGAAGTATTTTTTCAGTACGTTGCGACGTATTCTTTCTCAAGCTTTCAACTATTCTTAATCAAATTTCGTCAATATCACTCAGCAGATCAGCCGTGAAAACGTAACAAGCAAGAGAGATACTTCCGCATTCATTATGTGATTAATGTAAGGATAAGATAACAACTAAACATATTTCATTCTCTTCAACGTTTATCTTTTCACTATTGGACAATGGATATGAGAAGGGTGAACGGCATGATCTACCATGCTGTCCAAATGCAAATTTAAAAACTTCCCATGCCTTCGAGAGCACTATAAAGTACTCTAAGTTGTACCGTTTACTTCACGATGTTTTCCTTCGCCGTTACAGCCAATAACCACTTAGCAACTAAACGACTTTTACTATGCAACTAAAGCAACTTTTACTAAGCAACTAAACAACTTGGTAAAATATCAGCTCACTAGGCAAACATTTAGATGAAATGGTTAAGCTGATTGAAAGAAATACAAAATTTCAAATTGCGTTTGACCTGTATATAATATGATTTAATGATAAAACTTTTGTACTGAAATTTCGCTGGAACTTTTCCGAGAAAACTCAATTTTGACACAAAGATATAATACTTATGAAAGTTTATAATAAGTATATAAGTATCAAAAGGGTTTCTGCGCTCTAGTGAACAAGAAGTGACTAAAGTAAAGAATCTTTTTGATTATTATGATCACAAATTATTTATATATTTATATTTATTGATTTTGTATTTACGAGGGCTACTGATATCGCCTCCTAATATTATTATTACATAAGTCCATAACTTGGACTGAATTTTTAAAAAGCAGCTTTTTGTACTGATCATACATGGGTGTTGGTGTAAAATTCTGTTGGAGCGATATATTTACAATCCCGTTGTTTAATCTTATCAGAGGTCTTTCAAAATTGTCAAAAGACAAATATGTCATTTAGTAGTTATAACATAAACTTGAAATCCATAGACGTTTCAGACTTAATCATTTTAAGCTTAGGGTCAGGGTCGAAATTGCAAATTGAGACCCATACACAAAGCAGTGAGACTTTAATAGATAAATGCTTATGATTTTTATTCATTAAAATTGTACTATAATATGAAAAAAATTCAATGTCTTAAGAAACGTACCTAAAATGAAATTGTTGGTTTGCAAATTACATTTTTAATTAATTACACTAATAAGTAAACTCAAATCCTTTAGTAATTTATTAACCGAAACATTTACTAAAATTGTTATCTTTTTGGACTGAAGTGTAATCGAAATAAAAGGATAAATGAACAGAATAATGATGAAAACAATTTAAATTGCCTTACTAACTGATTTATCACCAGACGTAACCACCAGTAAGGCGCAGGATGGAAAAAAGAAAATTTATCGCGTACAATGAAAGCAATGTTTCTGAGGAGATGTAGGAATGTGCTGGCATATCTTGCATATTAGAGGTTGTAAGAAAAATTTCATTAACTTTAATGAGAACATATCTACATAGATTGTATTCTATAAATAATATAAATCATCAAAATATAACTTAAAATGCATCTGTAATGTGATGAAAAAACTATTACACCCAGCAATGAATAATCTAATCTATTTTGGCTTTCTCATTGGTTCTCTAAATATTTTACTGCTGTTTAATAACGATATCCTTGATAACAATCCTAAAATCCTAAATGGGCACTAACGAAACAAGAAATGAAACTGTTAGCGTATCCTTAGCTTATCTTTTTCTTCTTTCATGTCTTACTCTTTTCATATTTTTTCCTCCCATTATCTTTTTCTTACCATTATATTTTACTTTCCGTAATTTTTTAATTATGAAATTAAGTTTTTCTTGCCCGTGCTATTGTATTAATGATATAATTACAAAATAAACGTGAAACGTCATTATATAAAGCGATCACGTATTAATTAAATATGACATAATAATGATATTACTCGATTCTGCCTGTATTAAAACACGATACTGCTAAGAAACCTTCAACCTGACCACACACCTCTTCCATGCCTACTGGTGCGAAGAAAATATATGTACATCCAGTCGGAACTTCAAATCACTCTTAGAACTCTCGACACTAAAATGCCAGTGAATCTCAAACGTGACCAACATCAGGTGACAGGCGAACGAAAAATGTCACGTGGGCGAGCGTCGCGTCGCTGTGCAGTGTTTCCGACATTCCGGTAGCCTCGCGCACACCATGTTTCATTTCCGAATGTTCGTTTCGCGCGATGTCGCGCCGCTGGTGTCAGACGGCATCAACATGGCGCTTATGACCGGACTTTGTATTCACGGTTTGACATTTGAAAATAACCGCTCGATCCATAAAAACGGTATGTCCAAGCGCGTTTTAAAAGGTTTTTTCGTAAACAAAATTCGGATGAATACATCGCGTATTGCCTGTCTCAGCCCTCTAATTGACATAGGCGTTCCGCGAAGGGGGTTTTTAGCCATAATCCCCACCTTGGCGAGGTGGCATGGGAATCGCAGAGCTCAGCTTCTCGCACCGCCTATCTCGCTGCCCGTCGGCGGCCAGGGCATGTAGCTGCGCCTAAGTAGGCTGCGCGTTGCCAAAGCCTCGTCTGGTGTATAGTAGGGACATCTCCAGCAGGTGAGGTCGGCTTGGACTCTAAATTTGAAGCTTGGAACTTCAATATATTGAATAATTTGCTTATTACGTAGGTGTAAATGACTGATTTCTTATGACGACTTTTGATGACTTTATTTACCAGTCTGAATCCAGCCAATGCTTTTTCCAATTGATAGCTAACATTTAAAACTACATTGATGATTTTCAATAACGCCAAATTTTTTATAGTCATCTAAACTATTTCGACAGATTTTTAGGTAATAAAATTAAATTTATAAAATTCCTTAGAATTGTTTGTTCTTGGTCTTCAAACGATAATTCTACCTAAATTAAGCAAATAAATAGAATTGTGTTACTGCCATTTTTGCGGAATAAACTATAGGGTAGTTTTTGTATGTATTTACAATTATCCACGTAACAGTATTACTAACTCTATTTGTCTTTGAAATGTTGCCATAATAATCGAAACTGTTTTTTCTAAATCCATTCTCATGTTTGTCAATAGTTAGTAGTGATTAGATAGTAACCTGTATTGTATGTTAGTATGTGTAAATATTGATAGTCGGACTGACGTAAAATAATCATATTTTTATTTTATATGTATGTATGTATTTTTTAATTCATTTGCAAATTTTAAAATCGACATTTCGCGAGCGATCGCACATGTCCTCGTAGCAGGCAACATTCGTGTGTAAAATTTAGTACGAAAACTTCTCACTAGCTATCTGACTAGCTATTAAGTTGTGACAAATGAAATTACGAAGATTTGTAAATGAATTATAAATAGATTGAGCTCATTACTTGGAGCTTATTTGTAAATAGTTATGTATGTAGATATCAACACAATTCTAGTCAATTTCGAATAAATATTTACGGCAATTTAATTGTATCGTGTATATAAATGAAACTAAATAATATGTGAGAATTCGTTCATTGTAATATATATCAATTTATCGCTACTGTTTGTTTTATTTTCCCCCTATATTACCATATATTGCTAAGCTGTGCGTTTGCTGACTTAAATAACCAGGACCCTTCAAAGCAATGATGAATAAGCTTTTTTAGGCATTCGCGATCCACCTTAGGCCGCCTCTGCGTCATCAAGCGGGATTGCTGGCGAACACCAGCAATATTATAAAAGAAGCTTTGTTACTCAATAAAATGATCTAAAAGTTCTGTTACTCAATTAAAAAAATAGAGTGTTTATCCATGCTACCTAATTGTGATGATCGCTCTAGCTGATTAACATACATACATACATAGATACACAACACACGCACGCACACTCTCCCACACACACACACACACTCACTCTGTCTCTCTCTCTCTCTCTCCATAACCATAATTTACTTTCGAAGCGATCGCCGGATCAAAATTTTATAGTTGACATCATCATTTTTCAGTTCCGATGATCATTGATCTGACCTAGCCATTAATCCAATTGGAGAGAGGCCACATACCACGTACATTAAATGTCGAAAAAAATGCTTAATTATGCAAGTGTGAGTCGTCCCCAGATAAACATGATATCAAGTTGCTGCTATTGTACATCAAGGGGTCTGTTTAGGTGAGTTTGTTCAGTAGTTCAGAATATAAAATAATAAATTGGGACATTTCAACATACGGCCATCTGATTCCGTACAATTCGACCAGAGAGCATGTGTTATAGTAAACGGACAGAAGATAAACTACATATATACATTACGTCACGTCACGCCTGTAATCCCCAAAGAGGTAGGCAGAAGAGTATAGTACACTCCCACGTTCAATAGTGACATTTACGTCCCACCATGAAATAAGTGTTGAGACTATCGCCGTACACCAGGCACATAAAATAAAGAATAATTTTCAACAAAAGGTAAAGGAAAGTAATAAAAAATACAGCTTATAATTGGTTCAGAACAAAACAAAGGAGGCATAAGGCCACCGTATTGAACCCATTCAATTATTAATTGATTTTAATGTCGTATAATTGTGGGCCCTTTTGATGCGAAAGCTCTTTACAATTGAATTTCATTGATAAACGAATAAACGTTCCATTGTGCCTATTCATGCGTCATTTACTGTTTCTGACGAATGAAAATACGAAAGTATTTATTTAATAACGATAGGCCTACCTTCATTGTTAAATAGATTATCGAAATTGTCTTTTAAAATATACTGATTTGGGTTTTTTTCTATTATATTATAACGTCAACTCTCCCTTACGGTGTAGGCAGAGACCATTGAATGCCTGGTATTTCTATCATTACAGGCCTTACGCGTTTCTACTTTCATTACCGTTTAAATGATTAACACTATTTATTTCATTATTATTATTGAATTTCGACATTTAATATTTGAATTGATACCATAAAATAACACTATTATAACTGAATTTATATCATTTTGGAACATATTTGTGTCTCTTCTTAATTTCTTGAAATTCTTCATTAAAAAAGACAGTATATTAAAATTAAATTTTAAACTGATTTTTAAAGGCCTAAAGCCTTATTTGGATACAATTAATAGACAATTTAACTTCAATAGGTAAAAAGTGAAATGGTTTTACTTAAATGGTGAAGAGGGAGAAATTCACTGTCCTGTCTACTCCTGAGAACTACAGGTGCTATGTTATACTTACGGGAGTAAAAAGTACAAAAGGTCACAGTTTAAGGGTGATTGTATGGTGAGAATATTTGTGGGAGTTTCCGATTGTACACAGTCTTTGTCGCTGTTAGCCCGTGTCTCGTCGAGATCGCAGACAATGGCTCGCGAGCGCACTGCTATGGTTTCTGTATTCTACCCGCTTCGAATACAAAGAAAGTATTGTGGCATTGCCGTCATTTCACTGTTTTCCATTGTAAAATTTCGTCGACACACTCGCTATGTTATGTATATGAAATAGACGTTCAAATTGCTATTTTATTGTATACTTTTGTTTGATAAGTTATAGGATCAAGCGAACTGGAGTTCTAAAGCTGTTTGTATAGAATATGTTCACAAATTTTGACATTACATCTTGAGGAAGACTTGAAAAAACGCAAAGTATTTAACAGTAATGAAAAACATACATATTAAATTCAATAAAATTGTCTTTTATATATAATTGTATTGTATAATCTTTGTAGATTATTCACAGCTGCCTATCAAAAAGATCAGATACTGGCTGATAAGAGAATTCGAATTCTCAATCTGGCGCCCGTGTATCTAAAGAGTAAGTAGGGAAAAGAGAGTGCATGTAGAGGAACCCGTCAGATCTGCCTAACCAGTAAAAGAGTTGGGGGACAAAACGACGTCCAACATATATATTAATCCGTACACTGCTCGTAAGACTTCAAAAGTAAACATCTAACTATTCCTTAACCAAGTCTCAGTGCGCTACCTACATGGCGTATCAAGTTTTTATTTTCGAATGAAATATTTCGTAATCCACTGGCCAGTGGGGTGCGGGACGGGCGTTAAGCGACTCGCAAGGAGTCCATTACCCCAACCCACCCTGGGGTGGCAGCCATGCACGTTTGTTCAGTAAAACGTCCGCAAAAAAGGAAATACGAGTGGAGCGTTCGAAACGAATCGAAAATTAATTATGGCGTGGTTTTTTTTGGTTTTTTTTACGTTATATGATATTTCTCATCAGTTTTTGTCGCTTCACGCAACACTCGAAACGGAATATTGCGTTTAATTGGTATTTACCTTCATTCATTTAAATTTTAAAGTACGTAGTGAGTAAAGGTTTTACGGGTCTGCCAAGCTGCGTTGAGCAAGCGTGCTATAGCCTGAACCATTCTGATTCTGAGAGGAGTACCTGTCCAGCTGTGTATCGATAAGAGAGTTGATGATGGCTTGGATGGTGATAACGGTGGTGATAACGGCGGTGATGACACTAATGGTGGTGGTGTGGTAGTTGGTGTTGGTGATGAGGAATACTTAAGATATTTTCAAACCTTAGTGGATGTGAAAAGAGAAGTAGAAGAGCACAATTCAATTTGAAAGTGGAAAAAGGATGAGTGATTTCGTGACATATTTAGAAATCGCAGCGGGAGTCGTTTAATTACAAGGAGAGTGAGTGAGAAACGTGAACACAACTGCCTACAAATAATTCGTACTATATTTAAAACAAAAGTGCATTGTACCTGGTTGTAAGTATAGTTCTAATAAAACATGTACCTAAATCGAACACTTTAAACTTAGTTTTACTATATTGTTTGTTCATATTTTATTACATAATTCTATTAAATTACAATATTCACCTAAATATATTTCATATGACAAATATGTATGAAGAGAGTTTTGATTGTAGGAGAAACACTTCATGTACATAGGTCAAAATAGAGATTTTGACACTCGATACTCTCCACATACCGCGTAAAAGAACTGGCGTGTAGATATACCAATTCACATATTATTGACCCAAAAAAAAAACGTAACATCACGCCTGTAATCCCCGAAGGGGTAGGCAGAGGAGTGTAGAACACTCCCACGTTTCACC
>DWDU01001894.1:0-13682 GCA_018245575.1 Jemadia suekentonmiller
AGATTTTATACTAACGATATATGAATCATTGAATCAATCACTCTAGGATCAGGCGCCTTACACCCCGTTCACCCATTGAAACACAGTTCACGCAAACATCCGATCAAAGTTCAAATCATACTAACCTTTGCCAAAAAGTGACATAATTCTCATAACTGACTCAGTAGTGTAATGCTTACTTCTCTCTATCACGGTTACGTCACAATGGCATATACAGCATGACACAATATGTCATACGGCGATATGTGTTGCCGGTTTTGGTATACAATGGACGTGGGTAAAAAGTTAGCAACTATAAAAAGTAGTTAAAGTTATTAGATATATTTCTAGCAAAATAAAAAATTGTTACTAATTATAAAAGTATAATATACAAAGAAGTACTAATAATAAATGGTATTTTTACTAAGTGAAATTATTTTCAAATTTTATCGGAGGTCTTAAGTATTCCACCTGGCACACTCACGACGTCTTTGGTTAGCCTCTGTGTAAGGATAAATAGCCTCTGTGTTGATTTATATTTGATTGCCTCGTTGGTCGTGTTGGTTGCAAGTGCTACTGCCGATCGCGAGGTCCTGGGTTCGATTCCCGGGTCGGTCACTACTAAAATTTTCTAATTTAGATTGTTTAGTAGTGGTTCGGAGTCTCGATATGTGTCCGATGCATGGCAATAGGCTCAACACCTATTTTATTGTTGGACGTAAACGTAACTGGTGAAACGTGCGAATGTTGTACATTTCGCTGCCTACCTCTTCGAGGATTACAGGCGTGATGTTACGTTTGAATTATTTTGTTACGTTATGGTACAGCGAGAACACTAGTCCTTTCATTAGAATGACGTAAAAGGAATTAGAAGTTGCCTTAATGATCGTCGATGTTCATAAGAGAGCGATGCTCTAAGAGGGAAAGGGAAACAGAATTAGTCCACCAAGATTGAGTGTATTAGACCTGTTAAAAGATAGATCACAATCAAACACGCGTTAATTGTTTGATGAGTTATAATTGTTTAATGGCGATAATTGTAAATGATACTGTCTCAGAATTGCACGATTCATGTATTTCCTTCGCCGCTCTTGAATGTCACGAGAATAGCTCCTATGTGCGAAAGGTTAAGGTCGCTAATTGAATAATTCATGCGCTATCGTGATATGGCAGGTCATCGGAAGTCTTAAACATCTATGGTGTTAATAGGTTTCTTTAATAATAATGTTGTTACATTAACATATTAATAGAATCTTTTACCATGTCAGCAGAAAATGCATGCAAAAAAGTTATTTACTCATGGACCTCATATCGCATATGCCGCAAATAATACATATGTATGTGTGTATATACAAAAAACTATGTTAAAATGGTAAATATCATGTGATAGTTATCATCACCATCAGCATGAGTCCACTGCTGGATATGGCCTTCCACGAGGGTCGTTTGTCCATAGTCTTCAGGCTGGGCATGTAAGTTATATTACATAATAATAGTCATTAATCAAAATAAAAACAATTCTTGGAACTTAATACTTATCAACTTACTACTACTTACTCTTACTAATAATCAAGTGATAGGAACAAATAAAGAAAGTTATTAAATTGTACATAATTTTTAATTGATATGTTTTAAACATTACTACATTTCACGCAATGGCTAAATTGACACGATTACGATTTAAAACACCAATCTGGTATTAATTAACATCATTGACAAAACCTTGACGGCTGGCCAGACGCGAACACGCGAGAGAGAAGTGAAAATTTTAATCGGGCTTTTAAGTTCGCTGCTTGATTATTCAACTGTTAATAGTCTCTATGATCGTGTTTTGGGGCGAAGTCGATATAATTAAGTCGATCGGGAAGTGCACGTACACGCATTCATTGGGCGGCAGCGGGTGAATTAATCGAGGTTTTCTTTGAGGTCATATCGCCTTTTATAATAATTTATCGGTTACAATTTTTTGATTGCCGCTCCCATGCCGCGCTCGAAGACTTCGGAATGCCTTTTTTATGTCGGAGAAATGGGCGTAATAAATTTCCAGCGACTACGTTCATTTCACTTCGCACCATGCTTTTTATTGAATTTCATGTATTGATTTATTTTAAACAAGTCTTTTTATATTATTTGTGTCGTAGAGTCAGAGTCATATGACTTTAGCGAATAAATATTGTAATATAAACCAATTAGACAAACTAATCGAACCAAATAATACAGTTAACTAAATTAAACCTGTAGTTAGAAGAAATGATTGCAACATACACGTAGTTTGACTACTTATTATTTTAGTTACATGTTAATGTTACCCAAATTCCAACAAACTACACTTAATGCCAGACATCAAGTCTACGCCGCAACATCAAGTATTTTGGTAATAAGCTCACGAAATCATAAATCACCCATTTCCCATTATTTGCCAACCATAATTGCATGTAACAAATGGCATTATTACGCAAACAATGATAACAATAACGAGATCATTAACGAACAAAACCGCTCGTTAAATTAAATGCAACAATCTGTTTAAAAATTTCACTTGCGCCATTCTTCATGATGTTTCACACACCCACCTAGATAGACATCTGGGGTACATCTACAATGGTTTCGGTTAATAATATCTATAATATTTGATATTAGATGGAAATTAATACTACGTGTTTTTTTAAGTTACTATTAAAACATTTCTTACAAATAAGTAGCTTTCAAACAAAAGTGTGTGTATATACAAGAAAGGGAATGTACCCCAAACTGTATGCTCACCTACTGTTATCTGTGAATATACACTAAAACCATTATTAAATTAGAGAGTTCTTAAGTTATTATGGTGTCACTTTTCCGCGACGGGTTAAAAAGGGTTCAAGGCGATATAAAATGTTACGTTTGATATAATCTAATAGGAAACGGAAATGTTACCGAATATTGTGGGCCCGCCGCGGGCGGTGTCGCGCTTGGTTCACTATCAGAAGGCCACTATAACATTCTTGTCACACTACAACGACATGCGGAAGTTGAGGTTCGAAGAGACAGACGGCTTTCTACAAACATTTCTGACTGGCTGACCTCAAAGAGGAGAAATGTTGTATCACAAGGCAATTACGAGCGTGCTCTCTTGGGATGTAAGGTATTGGTTATATTTCGTACAAGAATAGATGCTTTAAAGGCGATTTGTAGTTTATTTGAGAGATTGGTCACTTAGGTATACAATGCCTTCCAGTTATTACATGTGATTCGAGTCCAAATATTGAGTTCCAGACCACTGTGAGGTATGCAAGGAGTTGTGTGAGTGGAATTTGTCATATAAAATATCATGTGCATAAGGTTTCTTTAAGATGAAAACATTTTTTGTCACATAACAAAACGCTTTTGCTTTTTCGCAGCAGTCGTAATTGCAATCCCAAGTGGAACGTAACCTACGAAAATTACCGTCTAAAATATCCTATGCCCTCAAATCGCGTCATACCCGCCACCAAGATTAAATTGCCGAATTCGCTTACATAATATCACATATCACGCTATTTGGACGTATGTACGTACATAGGTGCAAGTGATCGTATGTAATTAAGAGCGATCTTGCTAAATAACATTCCGTTCTAGCAGGCGCAGTTGGGCGTGACGCTAGTCGTGGGAACCTTGCAAAAACGTAAGGTGTTGCAATTCTATATAAATAGTCGCCAGCATGTGTCCAGCAGTTGGAGAATCAGGGTAACACACCTGGAACATTACGCTGCAGCTGTTGCAGATTCAAGAGAGTTCCTTTGAATAGTGTTACTGTATTGATAATTGTTGCTTTATAATTCCAGAACTTGCGGATACAGGTTCAGACCACCTTTTGTAATGTGTTCCTTGGCAGTCGATGAACTATTCATAATAAAAAAATTAAATGCTATTTTGTTTCGAAATACGTATGTTCTACCAATGACAATTACGTTTAAAGTAGTTATCAAAACGTATTTGTATCGTTAAGAATTAATAAAGTTATATTTGGAAACGTTAAGAATCGTTTAGGGTTGGCAATAGTTCTGTGCAAACGCTACATGTTCATATATGTTTGACTATTTAGAATGCACATAGGCATTTTATTTTTTTGCAACCATGACCTCAACTTTAAAAAGAATAAATGAGTTTTATAAAATTCTACGTGGAACGAAACGCACCTCACCATCTGTTGCGCCTTTAATCACTGTAATTATCCACGATGCACTCGATCCAGGTCAAGGTGTTTGTTAACCTGTAAATATATCGGGGTCTCCTATAAGTTCACTTGTCGCGGGCAACGGACGAGTTTGTTTTTTGTATTACTTTGGCATGTTTAATCTTTTGTACGCTACTGTACAAATCTTTTAAGATACGTTTTTTTAGTAATCGTTTACGTACGATTTTACATAAGTAGAATCAAGCGGTATGTGCTTATGTGACAATATTACTTTTACAATTTTACAATTATAACTTTAACTATTGCACAGTATCTGTTATATAGTTTTTAAAAACAAATATAGCTATGTATACAGACACGACTTATAGGCACGAAGCGTTCCAAATTATTCGACATAAATTTCATTTCCATTTAAACACGGAAAAAGTATTTAGTGCTTTATGTCTATATGCGTAAGGTCGGTAGTCGATTGTTTGCGTAATATTGCAATCCTATTCATAGTACGGCGTCTTGAATGAGGCGTAACTGCCGAGAGATTCGCAAGGGCCTACTTTGACCACTTTTCACCGGTTCCGTGCGAGGTGGAATTCACTTTCACCGACGCACCCGGCAACGTTTGTTCGCGTTGGGCGGTTTATTCATATTTATTTATACCCACCTGTTTTTGAAGGTCGGTGACCTGTGTCTATGACAAAAAGAATTTCTATATCTTTCTTCATTAACACGTCTTTATTTCTACTGTTACTGTTTCATATTAGAGTTGCGTGTCATTGTCAGGGACATAAAAATACCATTGTACAACTCAGATATTAGAGAGATATTTCATCATTTATATGCTTTGCTAGACTGGCAATTGAACTTTTAACAATTTAAGCCTCATATGACGGAAGCGCTAAGCCAAACGGGTCAAACCGTCACAGCTAATGACAATGAGGAAACCTAAAAATATAATGTATGGTTTCTTTACATATATGAATGACATTGTGGACTATTGGCTCAATCCTGCCATCGTAAAAGGCAACCCGTGTTTCAATAGTGGAACGACAAAAAAAGGGTCGGAAAAAATACCTACAATCCATTTCAAGAACGTACCTACGAGTATATCAATTGTATAATTGTATAATCCATTTGATATCTTTTTACCGACCTTGTTTGATTCGTGGCACTCTGTACCAACTAACCAAAAATCAGATCGAGTATATTCATGTAAATTTTCAATCGGCCTTGCATTCGTACATTAATAAAATTGAACTTATGTAAGAACAGTTGAGCTATCGTAATCGTAATCTGTATAGCCGTCAATAACTCCGCGTTACGTGTCCCGGCGCCGACATTTAAAGCTCTTTGTGTTAGTATCTGCTCCTATGTCTTTGTTAAGCCAATGTAACAAGCTTGCCAGTAGTTTGATACTCTGGCTAACTTGTAAACTGTTAAACGGTGGACTTGATTACAAGCTATCATTTCCAGTTTACTTCATAAATTCACGTTCACATAGGTACCTACTGTGATTAAAATATGTACCGACTGAACTCATTTATGTTTTTTCGAGATAGATAGAGTTTTTAACCTTCTTTGTGAGCCTCCGCAGATGATTATAAATTCCCAGCGACCTTATTTTCAATTTGTTTTAATATTCACCTGTTCCTGTGCTCCGAAGAGCACGTAAAGGTCGTTCCAAGTTATTGTTAGAAAGCATCGTTGTAACTTTGTTAAGATGTTTATTTTTAGCTTCACAATATTTAACAGAAGTTGTATTACCATCAATCCCAATTTAAACACTATGAATCACTTTAGAGGAGATTTCGCTGCGACCTCGGTGCGATTGGTTAGACCTCATAAAGGAGGACTTCCGCTATGTTGAGACGCTTATTTGGGCTATTCCGGAAAAACGTACAATAATAAAGCCGGTACATAATGTAGTCAGTATGCTGGAATTTATCCAGGTCCATCCTACCCGCAGTAAGCGACGTACGCTCAGAAATAAACGAAATATTTTTTTTAATTTGACGTTCCGTTCACAACACAGTAATTATTAAATAATGTAGACCGTAAACAATATTAATGTAACCGCTTGTAAACAAGATGTGTTAATTAAATGAAATTAAATGAAATAAGGAAAGCCGTATGCAAAACTATTGCGCGTGAGTTTTGCAGGCCAGTGTCCGACATTGCATTTTACGGTGTTACCTTAAAAAAAATTCTTTTCATCAGCTTTTATGTAATCGCACGTAACAATACGATGATATAATGTTTATCAGTGTGATTGCGTTTGTCTCTTTTCAATTCATTCCGAATCACGTTGAATGGAACGTTCCAGAACTTTCTTATTTTTAACTCAAGTTCCGTTATTTAGGTGCAGCAGATGTACGGTTAATACATTATTTCTGTTATAAATATATTTAATTAATATTGAATCACGTTTCGAATTAGACTGGAGTTATATTGTTTTTGTATACGATCGGCAGATTGTAGCGTCTCTGCCTACATCATTGCAATGTGAATCAATGAGCGTTATTGTAAACGAGATTCTTTATTTTTTTTTAACAAGAATGCTACCGATCATTTTACTTACTGTATCTTAAACGACGAACTGTACATATAATAATGCAGTAGCAATGCAATTTTTTTTACATGCAACATTTTCATGCACAGTAACTGTTACGTTTTATGAACACGATACAAATCTCAAAACAACAAATTTTGTAATTTTTGATTATACATTCGTTGAACACGCGAACGCCGATGTGCAAATTTTGACGAAATTGAATGTGATTTTACGTCATTGTTTGGATAAAAATATAGGATTTTTACAATAAGAGAATTTTACATTTCCACGGGAACTGTAAAGCGGCAGGTACTAGTTAGCGGCGTATAAATAATTTAGTATTCTTGCTTAGTTACACTTAACCTTAACGAATACTGGTTTATCGGTTAATTGTTCCGGTTTTAACTCGAAACGTTACTCACATATTGCTAATAATAGCCTCTAATGTATGTCGAATCGGTAAAATTGCAAATGGGTTCCGTTTCTACTTGATTTCAACTCACTTTCTATCTTAGTCTGTTTTTATAGCAAAGAACCATGTTACTTACATTGTCCAATAGACTTGTCTATCTCAGATCAATATGCACATAGAAATATGGTTGTTCATTTAGGTATGAGCGTGCGTACTACTCCGGCGATGCTAGCTAAAATTTGGCAAAATGTTCTTCCAAAGTCAAATAGGAAATTCATTAAAATTTAATAATAAGTCCAATAGGCTGATTCAGACATTCTGTTAACAAAAATGCACCATTGAATAACACAGGGTAACTTCGGTCTAGACGTGCATTAAAACCTTCGTATTGCTATATTTCAACAAAAACGGTTCAATTGTAAAGTGTCTGTATCTGAATAAATTCTAATTATAAAATTAACACCCTGGAACATAAGGAACCCTAAATAGTTTGAGCTAAATATGCCTATCACGACAATTAGGCGGTGTGTAGTAAGATACTAACGTCCTAATATTCTGTTTTCTAGCCGTTAGAAATCAGTTGCCACAGTAATATGACTTTGCTTATTACTGATTTCATCGTTTAATACGAGACGACAATTTGCACAAATATGTACATTTTACAAAACAAATACTTGAAGTATTTTTTAAGTACCCATGTAGAACCATATAACCATGTTAGTAGACCCATGTTTCAGCAGTGAAACGATAAAAGTTTCGGGAAAAAAATTAAGAAAAATGTTTATAGAAATGTCAATGAAAATTAAAAAAACATTTATTAAAAGACTATACATATATTTGTATTACAACCATTGAGCAATGCATGAATGTGGTTAAATCTATGAGATTATTAGAAAATATTCTGTAACGCATCAAAATAAGAGTTAATTTAGAATGATTTGTATTTGACCTACGTCGTTTTCGTTTGTTGCAGGTAAATCCGTTAACCAAATCAGCGAGGCGGTTGACATTTTAAGCAAGATATTTTATGTGTTATGTATACTTATGTGATTTTTTTTAACTTGCCATTCACTACCAAAAAAAATATGTTCTTTATGGTATAATCATGGCAAATGAAATGCAGGTCACTTGATCTCAAAAGGTCACTGAGTGGATATTTTTATCCTAATTTAGACTGACTTACGTCGAATGTTTTGAAGATGTACTTATATATGTTGCAACGGAAAGCTTATAAAACCTGGTGCCGTAGGATTCACCTTACTAAATTCATCCGAGATGTACACACCTGTCCGAATATTACTCATATTGATTAGAAAATTTACATCAGTGGGATAACTGCTGACGATGTTTGGTTAAAAGGGCTTTTTTCCGATTGACCGAATTTATTTCTACAGCAAAATGGAGAAAGCAATCGTCTGCCTACTTCTACGGGGATTACAAATGTGATGTTAACCTTTTTTTTTGTCATATCATCGTAGTTTACAATTCAACCTTCCATACTAGGAATCTAGGGTTGTCTTGGATTTTCTGAAGTAAATTGGTGCGTTTTTAATAGTAAACGTAATTTTTTAATAACGTTGAAAGAAAATATCGTAAGGGAACCTTAATTTTTCACAGATCCGTTGTGTTTTTAATACGTTAGTATTGCAACCTGCATTTGTTTAGTTTGGTTGATACTAAAAATCGTGACGACGAGTATGCCAATATTTTTTTTTTATCTGTTTTAAATTCCGTAAAATACACAATTACATTTACATACTTAGAATGTTACCTCCAGGTGATTTCTGAAATACTACTTGTTTAATAAATAAATGTTTACATTTCAATTAAAGCTATCGCTAACAACTTTTGTTTAGGTGAATTTGGCGGAACGCTTTTCGTTGCCTCGCTCCATCTGGCATTGGAAAAAAATTAACTATGGCGCGGCACGGCCGATTACTTTCACAGAGGAGAAAGCGATTTCGTCATTATTTACTTCGTCATTCGTCAACCATTATCATTAAAGGCTGTTTAGGGCCGTTACCACTTGCCTGTGAGGTGATCTCGCTTACACCTGTCAAATTGACTTTGGCAGAAAAGAGGTCGACGAGTTTGATAGTTCTGACAGGTTAATTTTTATTTAAATATAATTTGGGTAGCTGTTCACTCAATGTGACTAACAATTCATTATATAACTTGAATGTCGATAAAAATACCTTTAGAACGTTTATTTATCAGCAAGCTATATTAAAAGTCGATTTCTGATGATCTTAGGTCATAAGACCATTTCTTAAATTATGCGAAAACTTCAATAATCCTCAAGTAGAGCTTCTATACTAAAAAGAAACATGGGTTTGGGTACGAAAAATGCGCAAAAAGCCGAGTTTTCAGCGTTACCAATATGGAATTACTACATACACAATATACATACTACATATCGAAATGGAAAATTTAAGACAGGACTATTTTAAAATTCTTATAATATATAACATATCATTATGTTAATTGATAAATTCACTACAGCGTATTAATGGATATAATACCCACTACGGCATACGTTTTCGAATTTTGTTTTGTAAATTATTTTTGTCAACATTTCACATGATCACAGATATACTCGTGCACTGCGTATGTTGATGGAGGGAGGCCAATCTTCACGTATCTAGACGAAACCGTTGAGATATGTACGTAACTTAAGTATGTCACCATTTGTAATTAGGTATGGTCGTTCACATTTCATACATAATCGCACAACAAATAATTTGACCTCAATCTCTTTTTCTTCTTTCGATTTGTCACCTAGATATTAAGTGTATGTTACAATGAATATTAAATGAATAATAACATACACAATATTGAAGTTATAAAATTTTAAGGTTATATAGATATAGATTTTGAGGTTTTAAGTAACGGTTTAAACTAAACTAAAACCACATCACATTAAGGTCACTAGCATAAAAGAAAAAAAAAACAATATACTTATATTAATCAGTCTTCCAGTTTTCTCGACGATTTGACTATGTTGGCGACGCGATGAACTGAATTAGTAAACCAAGCTTTAAAGCCTCATAAGATATGTTATTAGCAAATGTGACAATAAAATATATTTTGTTACTCGTTGTCAGAATATTAGACTAATTGAAATTGATGGTCAAGATTTTTTTTTATATTCGTTCTGGAAAACAGGCAAACATGGCATTGCAGGCAAGGTCATTATGATTATGATTAAAATACTAATAAATACCACCTAAAACATTAACAAATAATGAATTCATTTGTAAATATATATTTAACAACTGAATTGTAATATCTAAGTAAGGTCCGGTTTCGTTAATAACTGGTTTGTTCATTTTATATGCCCTTCGCAGTTTTCTTGAATTAATTCGATTGAAGGAATTAATCTTACTTTGGAATTATTGTTAACTGAGCTCAGTTGACGTTAAGTGTTGACGTTGAATACGAATGTCAACATCATTGTCATTAACATTATGAGTAAATATAGTGGTGTATATTTCAGTCTCGCAGACCGAGATTTCAATGCCGGTATGCGCCTTAGAAATATTACTTTCTATAACTGTGAAGGAAAACATCTTGATAATATATTTACGCCTTAGGGTCCTTTTGAATAGATGGGCTCGGAGAGTGGAGCACATTTTCATTGTATTTAAAATTGAACTTTAGGACAGTTAAGTAAAGTCACATTTTTACATTTGACACTTCACATTTTAATTAATTTACGGCAAGCGCTCGAGACGGTCTATTTGAATTGACCCTTACAATTTACGATGATGAACGCCAAGCTGTGTAATTATGCACGTGCTTACATATATGTATATGTCTTAAAACAAATTATAACTTGCACAATAACCAATATGCTTAGTTTTTTATGTCTCGCCTTACCGATATTTTTAATATTACTTCATATTTATAAATAAGTATGTACGTACTAATTATTAAATAATCCTACGCCTAATGACTTGTAAACTCATCTCAAATAACTCATTTCAAAGCTCCTATAACACTGGTAATTTAAAATTAGTTATACTCAGAAAAAACCCATTAACGATTAATAATGAAAGTAAAATAAAATATGTATAATTAAAATTGAAATCAGTTGGCTATCCACAGGCAGTACATTTTGATTCTGACTCCTCTGTATTAACCAATGAGTCTACAGCACATAATCTTTACCGTTGTTATTAGTGTTTACACAAGGGTATACACATTCCCCATTAACGTTTAAATAAACGTAAAAGTAGGCCACTCAGCCAGTTTTAATAACAGGCATTTATATTATATTGTTCACGGCCATTTCGCAACTTGTTTTCGAACTTATCTACGTGATAAAATTCAAAGCGTGGAGTGGTTATCATTTGTATAATTGAGTTTCGCTTGAATAAAGCTCTATTTATAGATTGTTGAAGTTGAAAATGTATACATAGAATTATATGCTTTATATTTGCAAATAAATATTCGTATTAGTGTAGTCAGTTATATGACACAATTGCTAGCAATAGTGAAGTTTTATTCACTCGTATAGCAACACGGTTAAAATAGCGCTGGACAAATTTTATATTATTTCTCAGTTTTGTTTAAGAATACAGTAATATCCAAAGTAAGTGTTATTCAAATTAGGAATTATTAGCTGTAACGATGAAGTAAAACATTGTAAGGTAACTTGTAAATCCTATTTTTCCATTATATTTTCCAAAGCTGAGGTTTTCTCATCTTCATATTGACAGAAAACTCATATTTAACAATGGAATGATAAATGTTTTCACGATTACGGAGATGAATTCGACGACGTTGATAAATAATAGTAAGGACAATGCCAGTAAATTAAAAAAAACATTTCTAGTTGATTTAAATTCACCTTATCGCTTCAACACTACTTACCATTAATCTAAGTTATCTGTCTTTCCTCGTTTAGTATCGTAAGTATTTACGTGACTTTCGCGCGCCAGTTAGGTACTTGATGAAGTAAGTTTATTATATTACCAAGTGATAAATATTTATGTAAACGTAAAATAGTGTTAAAGACGTGGATGATTTACTCGTTATCTGGTCGTCTTGAATTGGTTATCAAGTATAAAGTTATGGATTTTCTAAAGAGAAGATAAAAACAAATCGATGTGATGATGTGAATATTGAAGTTGGAAATTGTCATGGAACTGCTCGTGTCACCAACAATTAAAAGCTCTGAAAACAAAAGCGAATCAGAACCTCACTGATCCGTGGCGAAAGAATGTTTGCAGTCCAATTCTGGGGGACAATTGTCCCATTGTCAATTGATTTTATGTCTTCTCTGACCCCATTAGCCTCTTAGCGATTCGCTTTATTAATTATGTTTATTTTGCCTATTCGCTACCGTGGTCAAAATATCAGTTTGTTGCGCAGAGGTTAGACGTTCCGATGACATGATGTTCGAATTCCTCGTCGATAGAAATATGAATCATTCTTGAACTTGCGAATAATAAGTACTGTTAGTGGTTTTTCTGCAGCGTGCGTTCCGTATTATATTTAATTGATTTCATTAATTGCATATAGCTCGAATATCGTGTTATATTTTCCCTTGAGAAAATGGCGGGAACCATGGTTACTGTGTTCAGCGACTATACTGGCATGAAAAATGTTATTTTGAACACGTCTACCGGATCGCTACGCTTATATTTTTAATATTCAGTTCAATGTTTAATTAGATATCGTCATCATTACGATTGTGGGAGCAATGTCCAACTGTGCCGTATACAAAAGGTCCGATACACATACAAAATATTTAAAATTAAATGGTACTTATGACTTATTGTGTCGTGAGAAAATTCAAACACAAACACATGTAAATTAAGAGCTGTTCGGATTACATTGACAAGGTTGAACATTACAATTAATTACTTTAACACGTTATACCTATGCATGTCTGTACATTACTAAGGTCATTTGTACTGCCATCAACTATGGATTTTAGTATTCGACGCGTTATCTGCGGTAAACAATTGATGATGTCTAAAATGCACGCGAAAGCACGGAATACAGAACTTTGGAAAGCGACTGTAGCAATGCATTTGTATTTGTTCGACATCGCTTTCAGATCCTGAGCGTTTCTCTATTTTCTTTGTATGATTGATGTTTATATCAATCATACAGATACAGTCATAAATATAATGCCTGTATTTTACGGTTTCTGTTATGTGATTTTCAGAATACTATAAATGGTTAATATAATTTCATAGAACTTCATGGTGTTTATATCTGCACTCGATGTCTTGTATCATTTCTGTTTATACTCATCTGTACTTTCTATTTTTCTTTTTATTTGAGAACAATATTAAATGGAAATGTGCCTGGTGTATGGCAACAGCCTCACCACCTATCCCATCGTGGGCCGTGAACGTAACTGGTGAAACGTGAGAGTGTACTTACTACACTCCTCTGCCTACCTCTGCGGAGTTTACACGCGTGATGTTACGATTACTAAATTAAAAGTCGAGTTGTCTGTCGACCAGTAGTATCTACTATCGATAACTTTTCATTAAAACGATAACATGAAATCAACGCCACCAACAGTAAACTAAAAAACAGTTTAGGCTTGTTGGTACGAAGCGAACATTGTG
>DWDU01001895.1:0-13681 GCA_018245575.1 Jemadia suekentonmiller
GACCACATTTTCTCCATACATATACATTTCACATTCTTCATATTAAAAAGTATTACGCACACGTATTGAAGATTACGTCGTACATTTCAATATATTTTACACCCAATTAATGATGGGATTCACCACAGTAGAGATGGTAATGCATTAAAAAGGTTGAATTAACCTATGACTACATTATAATAACAATTTGTATCATATTAAAAGCGAGAACTATCAGTCGTCTTTGCAGTCTCAAAGTGTTAACATCATCTGAGCCCTATAGAAATAGCGCAATTTTGTGTTAAATTAATATTTTTTTGGACTGATACAGATATTATTATAAACACCCCTTCTATCTTTATTCTTATATCACCTCTTTAACTCTATATTTGGTACTTAGAACCCCATAACTTTTATTTTTTTAATGCCTACGACTAAATTTCTTTATATATTGGTTTTATGTATTCTTCTTCTTTAGGTTAGTATGAACATCTTTTACATCTCTTCAATTTTATCACCTGTGATGTAAAAAACGCAATCGTTCAAAAATGTCTGTTTTGATCTTCCTCTTCATGCTTTAATTCAATCTAAACACAACCTTTGCTTATTAATTATTACTTATGGATGTGGGGAATTAGTCTTATAATAAATCAAGGCGACTAAGATTCTCACCTTTATATTACAACAAATATTTGTTTATCTAAATATTTTACTTTCCGTTCTTATCAATATGAAGCTAAAATTTTCTCTTATCGCTCTCTTCTTTTATTTTCTATTCTAATTCTAGACTTTCCTGCAATTACTTTTGCATCATAAATTTCCTTCTGTCTCTCATCAGTCTCCGTCATAAATTTCCTTCAATCTCTTTTCCTTTCTGTTATTTACCGTTTCCTTATTTATTTACTATTTCTTTTTTTATATAGTTTACGTCTTCACTATGCTTTTGTACTTTATTTTAATAATATAAATTCAATTTCACTTTCATTCTTGAATTCTATCTTATAGGTACTTTCCAATCTTACTATTTATTATTTTACTGTCTTTGTCTTATTTGCAATTATAACTAGCTTAGTGCATTACTAGGTTACCTTTATCAACTGAGTTACCTTTATATTATATTCGTATTTCTTAGCAAATCAACGCTTGAAATTTAATTGTATTTCTTCTATTTTTACTCATATTCTGAAATCATTTGTGTCAATTCAATATTTTCTGAATTTCATACATATTCAATTAGCTTCTTTTTATGTATGTTCCTCTACCCCCGACACTAATTGCCTTCCTCAGTAAATGTGTTGGAGATACATACAAATAGTGAGTGGGATCTAGTAAATTGAATGGTTACTAGCGCGATTCCTGAGCTCGATACCTCGGTTGGGTACTATTGCATGTTTTAACTTAGATATTCTAGTTAAAATTTGTAGTATTGACTATGAATCTAAATTTGTATGACTCATGGTACGGCCTGGTGTATGGCAATAGGCTAACCCCTTATTTCATGTTGAGAAGTAATCGTAACTGTTGTAAGCGTGATACTTCATTGTTGAAAATGGAACTCGATAATCTCCACCTCTGATAATTACGTCCGTTGTGCTAAATGTATAATAAATCACCAATAAAGCTTATAGGGTTATAGCCCCTAGTAATACATTTCCTACACGCTTATTATATTTCTTTCCTTATTATTATATCCTTATTTCCTTTATTTACTTCCCATACGTGCACAGCAGTCGTCTTTCATCACACTTCCTTACAACTTTTACTTACCTATTAGACTTGCCCTTATTTTATATCGCACACTCTATTTCGTTACTTGCACGGCTACTTTGTCTGCTCCTTTAGCTTAGTGCCTGTTCAAACTCTTATTTATGAACTTTATTAACAATTCTATACTCGTTTTCACTTTAATCGCTTTTGATGTAGAACAAACACATAACCCTGTGTTGCTATTTTATTAAGTCTTAACTCTGTTATTCTCTCTGTATATTCTGTTTCATATCTATACATTCTATGTTACTCTCTTCCTATCATATATTTCTATTTTTTTATACATTTACGTACATTATACCTCTTAAAAAGTATCTTTTTGTATACCTTTACGTATGCTCGAAAAACTATTTCATTATTACCATTTTCGTTGTATACATTTTTCGTGCTTATCCATCCATTTTTATCCTCTATTACATAATTTCTATTTCTTGCGCTTACTTTCATACATGTTATTAATAGTAATATTTTTATATTTGCTTCACTTTAATAAACACACTCTATATCTTCTCTTATAACTTCTTTTAACACTTCTATAACTTCTTTTCACACATGTTTACTCTTAACTTTCCTATATCTATTCTTCATTGAGCCGAAATGTATCCTACAACATCGGCGAAAATAAATGAAATGTTCAATTCGAATAACTTATATGTCACCTCTTAAAATTAACATTCTGACTGACAATCTATACTAGTATATATATCAATCTATACTAGTATACTATAGTATATATAGTGCAAAAATACTATATTTTTGTCAAATAAATGTCTTCATAACTAATGAAAAGGCAGATAATGTTTCAAGAGGCGAATAAGTTAGCAAGCAATAATGTATTTAGTACTTGAAATAAAAGAAATGGACAAGCCTGTTTTACATTCAGAGCTTTTAGCAATTTACTGTCATTCGGTTATTTTATAATCATAATATATATTTATGTTTTCTTCTCCGACTCACTTCACTCTTACAAGCTTTTTTTTTAGACACTGTACTTAGACATACCTTATTTCTTTGCTTACATATAAACTTTGTTCTTTTTTCTTCTCGTTTATATTTCTTTAACTTTCTCCTAATGTCTAACAAGAACTCTCGCTATTTCTTTGCCTTTTTCCTATCTTTTACTTCATCTATCTTCTTTCACACTTTTTTTTTCACTTTTCTACATCTATACAATGATCTACTTTCAACAGTGCGACCTACTCTATTTCTTCCTCTTATTTCTGTTTATCTTTTCTTTTCTCGCTTTCCCTGTACACTTCTATTACATTTCTTTTTTATCTTCTAACTCTTTTATGTATTATAGTAATATAAGACTACCTGGTGCTCTTTCGAACATTAAGAACACGCACAAATTTATTATTTTTCTACGTTATTGTTATTAAATTGTTACGTTGAACTGTTGTTTTTCATTATCCTCATGAACACTCTTCTTTCCATTAATGGGATAAATTATTTTGATCAACTCAATTTATTTATAATACAGTGTAAATTTTATTACAACCACTAGTTGCTAAGGTTAATGTTTACGTTTAAAAATCATAATTAATTATGCTGGACAGAAAAAGCTATTCATTTTAGAAAGTAATGTAGCAATCATTTAAACCTAACCACCACACAACAGTTTCATTTTGATTACTCATATGTCACACCCACGTTAAAGAAAAATAGTCTTTTTTTTCTAAATCCTACAGACGCTTTTATAAAATAGTTTTTTTGTTTAGTGAATTATTAAATAAAAGAATACAAAGGTGATTTTAGCTTTTATTATCATACAGTTAACATATATCTCATACATTGATATTTAAAATAGATTCTTTCGACCTCGTTATCAGCAGAGATACGGATAATCAGTATAAATACAGTTACTAGAAGTCTACATAGTAATTCTACACAAGAATCTTACATAGTCTGTTATACAGATACACACTTGTACAAACACATACATACAGGTGGTAAATGTTATGCTGTTCCCTGACTCGTCGACGCGGTACCGATTAGCTTTGTTTAATTTGAACGCAACTGTTCAATTTCCGTCTTTTCGAAACAAAATATTTCAAAATAAGGTAATAAGAATAAGATAAGAACTTATCAATCTTCACTCTGCTCAAGAAAATGCTGCCATTATGCAGACAGATTATGATTGAAAAAGTTCACACTGTTACCTAAAGTCGAACATTTAAAATAAGGTTTATAGCATGACGGTACTTCATGAAATATCAAACACCGCAATAAAGATAAAATTGACAAAGTTAAAATTGTAATTCACAACGGACCGCGTCGATAAATCAGGCGTCAGCTTTATTCACAAAAGTACAGAGAGCTTCAGATCACAACGAAGAGTTTCACAAAAGCAATTATCTTCGAATATTACAATTATGGCAAGACGATCATTTATTAAAAAAAAAAAACAATATATAAATTTTGCACTTCTTGATAGGTCGATTTGCGGCTACGACTAAACGCTTTTGCTAGTCTGTCGTTAATCCTAAGACAACATACCACAAAGGTCGATTGCTTGAGATTACAACATCCAAGAAACTTCATGTAGTTAGTACAGGTAATACATGCAACATAACTAAATTTCACAAAGGGCAAACTTAAAGCCTAAAGGATCTACAAATTTTTCTATATCTACTGTCAACCCGTGGAATAATGGCAAGAACAAATAAATATTATTATGTATTGAGCCGGCTTGACTCACGTGTGTTATTTCGGGATGACCCGTCTAGTTCCAGACATATACGTGGTCCTTCTTCATGAGCTGTCGCGGATTGCAGCGAGGTCGCGGTGGAAATAATCGGTAATAATGTGCAACACTCATAAGACATTTAATAGTAAAACAAACATATAATAAATTGATAACGTGTTTTTGTACCGAACGTATTTTTTTCGAAAACAATTGACTATTAAAACTAGGTCGCAACCGCAAATCACCTTTTGTTAAATTCCATTTTGTCAAACAAAATCAAGTTACATTCATAAAGGCGTTCTGGAACATTCCAGTAACTGTCACTGTCACTCGTAGACAAGTAACAAAACCACAAACAAGAGTTAACCTGATGAGAACAATTTACACGCATTGTCAAGCGAAAATAGCCAACATTTGGCACATTACTATGAACACCGAGTTCGTGTTACACTTTCACGATTCTCAAGACGACGACAAAAGCTTAGTCATATTATGTATACGAGTACGTAGCGCTTAGCCGAAGTTACAGCAGTATCTACTATTAAACTATTGAGGCATTTTAAGTTGGCTGTTAGGCAGCGACCGAGTTAGATATAAAAAAATAAACTCTTATTTTTTTTTAACATTGACATAGCCGACGTACTGATGCTTTAAATAGACTTAAGCCGTTTAATTGAAATACATTTATTTGTGAGTGCCTCGTAGTTTATAAAAAATCAAAACGTTTGCAGTGACATTCCTAGGGAACTTCAAGTCATATACTGTTAGCACTAACATTCAAAATCCGCAAGTTATGTATACAGAATAAATAATATGATAATGGAATAAATGATAGTAAAAATGACCTAAAACTGTTCTAACTGGCTCCCAGGATTTTCAATATATCAAACAAAGTTACCGAAAACATGTTTATATAGTCATGAAATTTTCAAATACAAAAAAGTTTTTTTCAGAAAAAAAATCAAAGCAATGTCAGTTATAGACGACCATCTTGTTTACTGTCCACTTTTGTATGTCTTAAATTTAAAAACGTAAACTAAAAGTAAGTACTTATAGTAAATTATAAAGTTTGTTGATTTACTGTGCAAAGTTATGACATTATATTATAGTAACACCAATGTCACCTGTGAGTAAGTGACTCCACGGTGACGCGTCACGTGTCGTGTCACCGTGGAGTCTCGAAATATTGATATCACTAATGTGCGTCAATATTACATTTAAGGAGCAATTTGACAATTTATATAATAAAAAATTTTTTTGAAGGTCACATGAACTGTCAATATTAATAATAGAATATTAAAAATAATAACATTGGATTTACCCTGGAATGTATTCATAATAATATAAACATTAATTAAAAGATTACTATTAACAACGCGAAGAAAATATTATCGGTATTTCATTATACTTTCTTTATTTATAGGCATTACTAGTCTATCAAAAGCGTTAAAGTAAAAAAAAAACCTGTAAAAATAATATTAATAATTTAACATAAATAAAGGTCTCTCATTAAATAAAATATTGTCAGCGCTTGAAATATTAAGTTAAATGAAAAAGATCACAGTAGAGCGACTAGTAAGATATGTAATTATTGGAAATAAATAAAAATAAAGTACACACACATGAGATCAAAACTCAAAAATCAAACTCTGTCACTATCTAAAACTTACTTTCAAATCTAAAAGGTTAAATCCTACAGCAAATAAATACGTACCATAAAAAACAATACCGAGCAAAATAAATAAGAAAACTTATCAAGACTTTTAAAATAAGTTTGCATCACTGAATAATTGTGACGTTTGCATAACTGTGACGTCACAACTTAGTAATCTTGCGTCTAATCTACAATTTATAAGACAAGACAAGTTCAATCACATATTAAAACACTAATTCCGTACCAATTATTTTCTTCAATCACTAATTATTCGTTCGATTAATACAGCATCGATAAAAACTACACATATTACAGATTCTTATAAAAGAGTATCTATATATAAAATGAATATTTGCTCACCTTACTCATATTTAGTTTAATACAGGTCTGATAGTTTTATTCTATTGGAAACAACGTCTAGATAGAATTTAATCTTGCCAATCGACATGACGTAAAGAGTTATACATATTGAAACGAAATAGTAATATTGACAAGCCAAAAAATACCAATAGGCTTCCTGAAAAATTAGCTTGTAAAAATTTATAGATATAATGATAACTTGAGACTGTCATTTAAGTTCGATTCGAACAGATCAACAAAAAATAATAGTATGCGTTTCAAAGCCCTCTACACAATTCCATTATGTCTTATCATACCTTACTAACTAACTAACTAGGGTTAGTTATCTCACATCTCGTTACTTGCGAATGTCTTAAAGATATGCAAATAAAAATGAAACAACAGACGAGGTCAAAAAGTTCGCGGAATGTCGATGGTGGAGGGGGTAAGGTCTCTCATTAGCGTAGGCACTAATTGAGTGTCTCATTATGAATGTATATACCAAATTTTAACCAAATCAGGTCATTAGCTTTCGAGTTATTAACGAGCAAACAAATCAATGGGGAAGAAACTAGCCACTATAAAGAAAATAGATTCATGTTTTATTTCATTTTTCTCCCCTGTCATTCCTGGAACGTTTTGACTTCCCTGTGTAGGTTAAAAAAGGTTTTTTTTGGTTATTTATCATTGCTATGATTTTTACTTCAAAACAGATATTAATTTTACAATTTTTGAACGTTTCGTTTCACATTTCATAATTTCAAGCCACCATTCAGTCAAGGTTCGATGTAATTTTAAACTAATACATTAAATTTTTGATTACATTTTCAACGAAAATCTACTTTAAAAACTTAAAAAAAACAGCATTATGAACCCGAAAGAAACGTAAAAAAAGTCCTTACAGAAATGTAACAAAAATCCTTACAGACAGACATACGCAAGTAACATACCAGGCCTAAATACAGGAATTCAAGTAGTACCTAACTAGTAAGACACTATCACCCATTCACATCCTCAATTCCACATCCCGGTTGAATAAAAAAAAGAAAAATCAAGAACCGTATATGAATTTAAAAAAATATCGCGATTACAAACAAGTTTAGACATATACATACTGCAATTTAGATATATACATATAAATATGTGCAATATTAGGTATTTTGAATAACATAGCATTGTGCGTTTTATAATATTATTTACGCTATGCAAAAGACATGAAAAATCCTCGCTTCAAACGATAATAAATCTCATATTTTAAAAAAAGCTATAATGAACCTATAAAATAAATTCTACACTATTTGGGATGTACTACCAACGTGCAGACATTTCATCCAAAAGTCAGATTCCAAACAGATACCACTATATAAAATTTATTTCTCGTTATGTAATAAAATTTTATATACTTAGGTTAAAAAAAATTCTTCCTTCGCCGGTGCTTAAGGTACATTATGACATGGAATTCTTCAAAGGTAGCGTAAAGGAGTTCGAGGCTGGTTCGAACCCACTGACGTTGCAAATGTCCATAAACAACGGTGGTCATTCACCATCAGATGAGGCATCTTCCTCTTTGCCATGCCTTTTAATATAAAAAAGTCTGTATTTGAGGATCCAATACAGAAGATAGATATTACATCAGCTGCGTACAATCAAACAACTTTTTTTGCATCTAAATATGGCTTACGATTTCAAATCACTATTTCACGTGTTAAAAATGATAATCAGAATGCGTTTAAATTATATACTAGCATCATTGTCCGTTAAATGAAATTATTTGAGCTACATATGCTATACCTCTAACAACCAACATTTATTAATGAATATAACTTACACCGAAACTCTACACAAGTAAACATCAAAAAATCCGTATTCATAAACGCTCATGGGCAACATTCGCAACTGAATATATTCATTCCTCTCTACTACATTACAAACGCACTATGAAAGAGCGAGACGAAACATGCCGAGACTAAAACGATGCTTTGAGCGTTTATAAATACAGAGTTCACAATACACACTAACAAGATATAAGGGATCTAGTATACTTTACTTATAACAAGACATATTGTTCCTCACACAATATGTAAGCTAAATGATATGCTTTCGAGAGGAGAACTGGGAGCAACGATAATATCTACATTTATATGTACTAAAGTTAAAGTATATTTATTAATATAAAAATGATTAATATAACATTGAATTATGAAGTCCCATTGTACCTGATTTTAATAAAAGGTTAGTACTCAAAACATTATGATTATAAAATGTTTAAAATTATTCATCCGTAATACAGTTGAGATATAAAATTAAATAAATATAAAAAAACGTAACATCACGCCTGTAATCCCCGAAGAAGTAGGCAGAGGAGTGTAGTACACTCCCACGTTTCACCAGTTACGTTTACGTCCCATTAAGAAATACGCGGTGAGTCTACTGCCATACACAGGGCAAATTTCCAGACTCAGAGTCATTAATCGAAAAAATCTAAATTTAAAAAATCGAATAGTGAAAACACATATGTGGAATACAAAATAGACTGTCGTCGATACATAATACATGTCGTCGATATCCATACATTAAAATGTATAGACCAGAACTCTATTCAAGAACGTGTTATGACAAAAGAGACGACGAATAACATTAATTTTAATATCGAGATTTAGACGGGCGGTGGCGTTTGTCATTGTTACATAACACTTCTAAGAGCAATATCGATGCGGGTTTAGAGTTAGTGAATCATTATACAATCTTTATTTTCCGAGAAATGGAACTCCATGCGCCAAATACACCGCATTTAGTTCTCGAAGTGACTGCAGAGCGAACATTGATCGGGAAATATGCAACGCGCAAGTTTATACTCAATGAGCCATATTCGAACGATATTCAAATTGGGCCCGGTTCGAAATTCAAATATTGAGTCGCTCTTTGCTTCTCAAATTGCTGAGTGACTCTGATTGGAATATGGACAACATCAATGTATTGAATCGATACGATCTGAAATTGATAACAATAACAACATATCGATTGCGTATTTTATCTACCGGTTAATAATCTAACACGAGAAGTATCGCACTGCGTAATTGTAACTACGGATTTGTATGTACAACTCACGCTGACTGTCCTCCTGGTATAGTGACGCCTGATGCCACAGCTGTAGGATCTTCCCGCCCGTTAGCAAGCGCGTGCCTTCGAGGTTCCACGACAGCGCTGTGATAGGGCCGTCAGCTACCAACTTGCCAGTCTGCACCCATCGATATTCCAAGCCCTATGGACGAGTATGAACAATTCTCATGTAAAATTGGAATTCCGCCAAAACTGCTATCTTTCCATTAAGGTCAAAGAGGAGCTCATCTACCAAATGTACAGCATACAATCTATTATCTCGCATCTATGTATAAATTCAGGTCAGGCGTTCCATTTATCCGTAATAGAAATCTTCAGTCGAATTTTTCTATCGACGTCTAAAGAAAATTATATACAAGTAATAATAGAATAGTGTTCAAAATATACATCTGAGAGACGTTCAATGAGTGATTATTACTATACTGTGACGCCAGGTCGATTGTGCGGTCGGTGGAGAAGTGTTCAATAGCTATCCATTCATACGTACTCGTACCTGTCATGATTTTGCTACATTCAAATAAAAAAAGTTATTTAATATGGCTTATTTTGTTAACAAATAACGTTAAACATCGACAAAGAATAAGCCTTTTTTAATATATTGTACCATATTTAAGTAAACAATTTGGAACTGCGTTGTTACTACAGCCTAATGCTATCAAACATTCATCAAATTAGTAAATGAATCGCTAAAAAAATATCTACATACATTTGGCTAGCAAATAGTCTCTGCTTTACAGGAATATGAGGTGTAATAACTTTTGACAGCAAAGCATATTGTCTTAGAGCTAAAATTTATACGATGATGTTACAAATATTTATTAGATTTCTAAAAATTAAATTATACCGATATTCTATATTAAAACATTGACCACAGTAGCATTAATTAAAAGTTTATATCAACGTTCCCTAGTAATGTCTTCTATGACCATGCAGATCCAAAAAAACTCAAAACATTAATATTTAAGTACCTATATCATCCTGATCAAAACCTGTACAAATTGAATGATACAACGGACGAGATATATTGTTATTCCATATCGATAAATAGTAAAATGTTTAATGAATATGGATAGCCTTATAATACTAACTGTTTTCACTAGCATTTACTACAAGAATGTGGTCTGGAATACATCAGACATCAGTAGTAGCCTTCATGTGGAGCGTATTCTATTTTCGTGTTTGTTTTTTCGCGCTTGTATCTGTGTATATACGCGTGTAAATAGTAAATTAAACGCACGCGAGCTGATTAGTCGTACATTTATGCCTCTAAAAATATCCTGAATCCAATTGAACTATATCAGAACGTTCAAATGTCCCATTCATTCATATTATGTGCCGCGTAACGCACGCTGATAATAATACGCTCTTGCTGTTAAACATTCCACAATCCAAAAAAAGGGGTGTTCTATAAAAATGTATTCGAATGAATCAAAGCACCAATATAATACAGTCAGTGCATTCATAGATACATTTCAATTACTAATTTATTGGATTATAATTCATTATTTATTTAACTAAAACCATTCACCGATAAAACGGCAAAATACTCGTTTACAATTTTCCATACATCTTAAATATAAATATGACGCAAATGTACACTGAGAACCATTACAATACATTATTATGAAGACCAATTTATAATACAATTGCAAATCATGTGACTGTGGGGACACGGACAGAGCGGATGAATTGAATACGACAACTGTCGGCAACCGTCGACGTACTACCTACTTGTCTTGTTGCGTGCTATTTACTTTCTCGCTAACGGAACGCACAGTTCAGTCAGTGGTCGCAAATTACATTACTACGCTTCAACGCAGCCTGTTTGTAGTTTAATCAACACTGTCGTCCAACAATTGCTTTACAAACTTTGTCGATTAAATGCCGGGCACGTTAATTGCCTCTGACGGGACCAAGTTATGAAACACCACAAACTACGTCACGAACAGAGCAAATTTTGGAAACCTACGTTTTACCTCGATATTATTATTCATAATTGTCGGTGCGTTGTAATTATCTCCAATAACAACAATACAATAATAATATAAGTCTGAAATCGTAGATTCGGCCCATTACACGTATAATAAGCAGCCTCAAGATATTTATTACGATTGGAATATATGTGTAAATTTACAAATGCCGTTCATTTACAACAATAAATACCAATTGTATGAACATCAACGCTTTCATAATTCCACTGTGGGGTCTGAATCTCCTCCAAAATAAGAAAGTTTAAGGCCTTAGTCTGCCGTGCTAGCCAAGCGCTGGTTTGCAGATTTCACACGACATTTAGAACATAATGGATAACTCTAAGGTATGCTAGTTTCCTCACGAGTATACTAGTTTAGCTTTATTGTTTCAGCGAGCGACAATGAAGTTTTGCATTCATTTCCTTATATATGAATGAACGAACTGTTATATAATTCGCATAATTCACGTGCGCCCACTGTCTATTATTGCTTATCATTTATTACATTGGTTTTTGTAATTGCTAATCTGATAAACATAATCACAGCTACTGGTATGATTCCAGCATAGAAATGCAATATGAAATGTAGGTATGTATTGCAGTAGTTATGAGGGAATAATTTATAGCATTGTTCTACGAAAAAAAAATGATATTTTCATAATACAGTAATTACTTCTGGACAAAACCTACTAATGATAATTTTCTTATCTAATCAATGTGATTTCCAAAAATATTACAGTGACAGTTTAGCAGCGATAAAACTCTGCAATCTTCAAGAACACTTTATTTTGGTACATAATTTGTAAACATCATATTTATATTATTACGTTATATATTACAGTAAAAACCAAGTAGTAAAACATTGCTTCACAAGCTTTTATAACAAACCATCGAACGACGCGGTAAATTTGTCAGTCTGTAAGTTTAAGAAATTCGTTAAGGCTCGATTATGTCAAAAAGCTTATTACTCAATTGCAGATTACATACAAGACATAGACGTTTGGAAATGAGTTGCTGTAGTTCTAAGGCCTAAAATTATGATTTATATTTTAACATAAGTACTTAGCTTAAAAGATGCAGTAGTTTCTTTCGCCGCTTCTTCTTCATAGCGAGGCCTTTTCCGAAACGGTGGTAACTTCATTTTGACGTACAAAAAGTGTTCTAATGAACCAATTTTGAATAAATGATATTTGAATTTGTTAATTAGCTGTTGGTAAAGGTTACAGAGCAAAATAAAACAATTTTTTTTTTTTTGCGCATTTTTACTCCGGTGTCATATTTCGATAGCTTCTATATACATTTGTAATTCAAGGACTATTATTAGCGACGACCACAGAGGACTTCCTTATATAACAGCACAACCTGGAAATATAACATTTTGTTGACATAATAATTCTTTTATAGTTGATATTATATGAATAAGATCAGCGCGGAACCGCGTGTTGTGGAACACTTTGAGAGATTGTGACCAACAGTGCAATAATAGAGACGGACATGGTGATAAGGATGTTTATGATAACAAACTACACAATACCTCACAGTGAAGTAATACACGATCTCAATGAGACTGAGGAAAGAGAATCCCATAAAGAGGCCCATTATGCCTCCGCAGTTGGCCAAGAAATCGACGTGTCCATACAACTCCGAGCGACTGAGAGATGTGAACAGATCCGTACTGAAGTATACGACGAGACCAGACGGAAGTTTCCTGAAAATGATTATTCCATATTACACAAAAAATCGTAACATAACATAATATCACACCTGTAATCCCCGAAGAGGTGTAGAGCAATCCCACGATTCAACTGTTACGTTTACATTCCGCTATGGAATAGGTGGTGAGCCTATTGCCTTACAGCGGTTACATATACGGTTACTCCGAGCTACTACTAGAAAATCTAAATTAGAAAAATTTAGTGATGCCCGACCCGGGTATTGAACCCAGGACCTCTCGTTCGGCAATCGCACTTGCAACCAACACGACCAACGAGGACGTCAAAAAAAATACTAAAAAATGGCGACTGCCGTCAGAAGTACATAATATATACATACACTTAAAACTGTAAAATAAAGCTACGCAACATCAGAATCTACGTAAGCTATCGGCGAGTGTCAAGCTACATATGCGGCGTAACGACTGCATTTATTATTTGTTGGAATTTTC
>DWDU01001896.1:0-13681 GCA_018245575.1 Jemadia suekentonmiller
CGCCGCGCCGCACGCGCCGGGCCGCAGCCACATCACGCCGCTGCACATGGCCACCTACTACGGCCACCCCGACATCGCGCTGCTGCTGCTCGACAAGGGTGCGCCTCGTACCCCCGCCCCTGTCCCAAGGCTGCCGCAGTCGATGGGAGTTATATTCTTTAGAATTAACCTAGAGAGAGTTTTGCAAAAACTACTTTTATCTGAAATTTTCGCCGTTACGTATACTCACAACTTTGTTTAATATCTTCTAAAAAAGATTCCTCCTAGAAAGGATTACTTTGCAACTTTTTTTTTCAATTAAAAAACTTATATGAATAAGTTTCCGAATCTTGAAATACATAACGTTTGATGTATTAGGTTATTAGTAATTAGTTACGTAATATAATTGAAACGAATTCATACTTTTCTTAATATAAAGCAAATCGGTCGTAACTCAAAAACCTAGCTGGAAAATAAGTATGAAAGAAATATATGTAGTTTATTGATATCATGATTTATCACATTCCTGCAGCAATTAGTTCACCGTTTAGGTGATTCCTGTAAAACAAATAATATAGAACACAACGTTCGAGAAAAAATATTCATAATTCCATTATCATATGGTTTGATTTTATTTTTAGATACGAGAATGCTTAGTATCTAGGAATTTTTTATTATGAACATCCAAATGTACCTAAGTGCAAAATGTCAGCTATTTCCCAGGTAGATATAAAATGAATCATGTTACAATGAGCATAAGGTGTGATTTAGGGTAGCTAGACCGTAAGCTAGTCCTGTTTGACCGTAGGTGCATCGCCGCACTCCCTAGCGAAGAACGGTCATTCCGCCTTGCACATCGCTTGCAGACACAATCATCCCGACATTGCATTCGCATTACTAGAACACGGTGAGTATTTATTACGGTGATTTTTATAAGTCGATAAACTGAATGATTTTGTAAAGTGTACTGAAATGAAAAACCTACATTTATTTTATTCATATTCAATTTCATTGAATTTTATGTGGGTAAGTTAAACAATGTATGGTCTTATTATTTTAATTGAAAATTATTGTTATTATGAGAGGATTGTTTAAAATTTACTAGGATTGGCTGTTTCGACATAAAATGAACAACAAATTAATAATTGTATGCAAAGGACTTTTAATGGGTTCTTAAATTAGTGAGAATGTAAAGTTATTAATTGTAATTTATTTTCAATATCGGTCGATAACCCTCGTTTTCAAATATCAGATGCGGATCCGGGAGTGAAGTCGAAGGCTGGTTTCACGCCACTTCACATGGCTGCGCAGGAGGGCCACGAGGATTGCCTCGAGATGCTCATCGAGAGAGGAGCCGACGTCAACGTTCCCGCTAACAACGGTGAATGAAACATCAATAATCATATTATTTACTTTACGAGGAATATTAGAAATAGTGGGGTGGGAGACCAGACGTCGAACGGTCAACGGCTGACGACGATCGAACTAAAGGTGAATGTGGACTCAAAAACAAAAACAACATCTAAAAAAAATGCTCGTTTATTAGAATTAATAATAGTTTGATTGAAACGACGCATGAAGTGTAACAAGCTATTGGCACACCGCGACGCAGGACTGACGGCGCTGCACCTGGCGGCGGGCGAGGGCCGCACGGGCGCCGTGCGCGCGCTGTGCGCGGCGGGCGCGCGCGTGGCTGCGCGCACGCGCGACGGCTACACGCCGCTGCACGCCGCCGCGCACCACGGCCACCTGGCGGCCGCGCGCGCGCTGCTGGACGCCGGCGCCGCCGTCACGCCGCGCGCCGCGCACGGGTCAGCGCCGCCCCGCCCTTCCCTTATAAACGGCCATCGTGGCACATCACTGTCAGCGGGAGTCCATTGCTGAACACGAGCCTCTCTCGAAGGGTTTTGTCCGTAACTTCCAAGCTGGGTATGCACGTTTAGGATCGGCAGAATACTCTTTTTCTCACTACTGACGTTACTGCTCGTAGGTAGGCGTTTAGACGTGACGGACGAAGCCTCGTCTGTTGTACTCCGGGCGAGGGTTCAATTTAATACCCATGATGGAATCTAGAGCTTCTCGCATGAGCCTAAGAGTACCAATTAAAGTCTAATATGGAGTGAGTTGAACATCCTCTTAATACTTTCAAGGTATCATCACACAACAACATTTCCCTTTTCAGGTTAACAATTACATTTCCCTTTTCAGATTCACCCCTCTGCACCAGGCCGCGCAGCAGGGCCACACCCTTATCATTCAGTTGCTGCTCAAACACAACGCCGACCCGAATGCGTTATCCGCTGTAAGTTCAAATATTTACCTACAAATATTTTGGTAAAAACATATCACGAACGAGCGCACCTCTCTTACTTATATAGAACATCATATATAGAAATATAGCATTCTGTGTTGACGTGGAGGTCGCGTCATGCTCTACATCGCTGTGCGCGTGCAGACGGGGCACACGGCGTGCGCGCTGGCCGACCGCCTGGGCTACATCAGCGCCGTGGAGGCGCTGCGCCCGCTCACCGAGCACACGCTGAGCCAGGCCGCCGGCGACTCCGGTGAGTGCAATGTTCCGCTTCAACATCTTTGCTCAAATTAAACGGATATAGGTACGACGCTCGTATTTCATGAATTAACCAACATTGGAATGACACTTTAGTTTGGTTGTCATGACAACATACAGATATTTTTATACATACCCGGGTGTCAGAAATAAACATCTTTTACAGTTTTGCAAGACATCACGGACAAAATGATTTATAAGACTGCCAGTTTGATGTGGTTTTTGAATTTATTATTCTTCTCGGTAGCATCAGCTAAAGTAAACATTAAAACAGCTTGTGTTATGGTAACCCGACGATTGATAAACAACACGTATACATATAAATAGATACTGTTGTTACATATGTCGTACGTCATGTATCATGACAAATTATATTCTTCCGTTCAGCCAGTTACATTCGTTTTATTAATTGATAGAGTATGAGGAAACGATGCGTCGGTGTGACCTATTGCCCTTGTAATTATTACTACTGATCTATGTTTATGAATTGTTTTATTATGACATTACTGAATCATTGTTTGTCCGCCTGTTGTCTTTTCGCGGTAATTTGTATTACAAGTTTACAAGATATGTTTTACCAACTTTTTCGTTTATGTTTATTAGCTCTACGTACATGTTTAATATGTTAAACAAAATCGAATTTTATGTTCTAATGTTTGATAACGGCGTTTGAGTATTTTTTAAACATAAAATATATATACGCCATCCCCGAAAACGTAGGCAGAGGGGCGTAGTACCCTGGCAAGTTTCGTCAGTTACGTCAACTTCCCGCTATGGAATAGTAATTGTATTTGAATTTTCCAATTTGAAGTTTTGAAATACGATCAAAATTTGCTGTGCTGTACGAGTCGATCTATTTGGTAGTACCTTAGGCACTGTCTATTCGCTTTTACTCTGTGGCACTCACCGCGCTGGCCCGGCGCTGGCCGGCCGCCAGCGCCGGTCACTCGGACTTTTATTTAGTTGTTTTTTTTTAAGACCAGGATGAAATAGTACATGTGGATGTTAGCCAAGGTTCAATGTTATAGCTGTGTGTTTTTTTTATGTTTTATTGACATTCAACGCGTAGGTTAAACTTATTAACGAGTTTTTGTTCGGATATATTTGGAGGTTGTAAATGTATGGAGAGCATACAATTAAAGTTGCTTGGGATACAACGTATTTGTATGTATATATCGATTGATAGCTCGTATTGTTATATGGAATGTTTCATGGTGCCCAACTCGCAAGCCCAGCGTGGGAGTCATGGGTATGACCGCCCAGGGGAGGCCTCAGCGGTATCTCTCGCGTGATACATGTTGAAGATCACCGCCGACGTAATGCTTTGAAATACGCATAAATTATTGCATTTCGATTTATTTATAGACTGCCTCGTTGGTCGTGTTGGTTGCAAGTGCGACTGCCGATCGGGAGGTCCTGGGTTCGATTCCCGGGTCGGGCGCTACAAAAATGTTCTAAGTTAGATTTTCTAATTCAGATTTTCTAGTAGTGGCTCGGAATCTGGACATGTGCCCAATGCATGGCAATAGGCTCACCACCTATTCCATAGTGGGACGTAAACGTAACTGATAAACTTGGCAATGTACTACATTGCTCTGCCTACCTCTTCGGGGATTTGTTTGCATAGATAAATACCCTAAACTGACTTGGTATTCGACTAACTAAAATAAAAACTCCTTGATTTTAATGTAACTAAACATCACGCCGGTATTTCCCCGAAGAAGTAGACAGAAGAGTGTAGTTCATACATCCCCAATAGTACAGTGACATCACTCGCCACAGAGACGCGCCGCCGGCACCTCGCGCCGCCGTCGTACGGCTTCCGCTAAATATGCGGGCTAAGATACGAGTACAAGCCTGTGTGTGTGTATGTGTGTGTGTAACTTTGTGTGTGAGTAGAGGAGCAAGGAACTGGAACAGATTGAATTGGTTGAAAATAGTCCTTAACGAATTAACTGAAGGTTGTCTCTAGCTGTGATTTAGATCCCTAAATCCTTTAATCCCGGTTTTTGCAACGAAATTAAAGTCTGTAAAGACACCTAATTGTAATTAAGGATATTTTTGTGTGTAACGCACTGATTGGTGTGTGCAGGTGCGGCTGGAGTCGATAGGCGCCGAGGACATAGTGGACGGCAACCCCCGCCTGATCCTCGGCCTCATCTGGACCATCATCCTGCGCTTCCAGATCCAGGAGATAGAGATCGATGTGGTGAGTACGAGTAGCTAAGCAGGTGGACTTGCGGACAATGTGGACTCAGCCCACACTCGAGTGGATCTCTTGTGGGTAGTTGCACCGGTGTTGTCGGACAGATGTCAGCACCGTCATCTTTGGCGAAGTGTTTTATGGGATGGAATTCTTAAATCCCCAAATTGAATCCCAAACTTGACAAATTAGGACATTGCGATTGATTTTGTATGATAAAATAAACGAGGTGTAGATCACACACAATACTTTTAACGTCATTGATTTGTTATCAAAGTATGTTTGTACTTAAAAAATATATATAAGATATCATCATTAAATTCAAATTCAAATATCATTTATTCAAAATTGATTCATTGGAACATTTTTTGTACGTCAAAATTAACTTGTAAGTCCACTGTTGGACACTGTCGGACACAGGCCTTCCCTGAGTGTTTTTGCCCATAATGCCCTGCTGGTAGCGCTGGTAGGGATCGCAGAACACGGCCGCCGCCGGCCGAAGCATGGAGCCCTGCCCAGACGTGCGTGTAGATAATAACATGTCACAATATGTGTTCAGGACGAGGAGAATGAGTCGTCGGAGAAGAAGTCAGCCAAGGACGCGTTGCTGCTGTGGTGCCAGCGCAAGACCAGCGGCTACCACGGCGTGCACATACACAACTTCACGGACTCGTGGCGGTCGGGGCTGGGCTTCAACGCGCTCATACACGCGCACCGGTACGCACCCACCTGCCCGCGTCACGCATGACGCCATGGGCCATGGTTCCACTGCAAAAACACCTTGCACAAAAGAAAGAAAAAAGCCTTATCCCTAAACTGGTTTCATTGCCAAGAAGGGCCAAGTAATCGATTGTTACGTGGTCACTTCTATGGAAGGACACTCAGAGAATAATACTTCTGCAAGTCTTTTCTTTAGATTATAAAGATAATCTCTTGGCGGAACTACATTTACCGTCATCAGGCAACAAATACTGGCTCCTGGAGAGGAATCGGTGCACCGTCGACTGTGCAGCGACGACGTTCACTAACCACTGGTGCAGCGGTGGACAGAGCGTGTGTTGCAGGCCGGACCTGTTCCGCTGGGCGGAGCTGCCGGCGGGCGAGCACGTGGCCACGCTCAACCACGCGTTCGACGTCGCGCACCGCCACCTCGGCATCCCGCGCCTGCTCGACGCCGAAGGTCGCCGCCTTTATATTACATTATTACACATTGTAGGGTAGGCCCCGCCATGGAATATGGAAGTCACTAAAACGTTCCATTTCATACAACAATTTTGTATTGTGTCTAGGTTCATTAACTACATTGCTTGTCCGCTGTTGGACGTGTGACCTTGTCACGAGGTCGTCGTCGGCCACGGTGACCAGCTTGGAATACAAAGAATACACACCCCGTATTATGTGGACTTTCAATATATCACGCCCATGTGTACATGCGACATTGAGACATATTTAAATCTACCACCACTTCCAGACGTGGACACGAGCCGGCCGGACGAGAAGTCGGTGATGACGTACGTGGCCAGCTACTACCACACGTTCGCCAGGATGAAGAACGAGCAGAAGAGCGGCCGGAGGATCGCCAACGTAAGCAGTAGGAATGCACCTGTCCAGTGTGGACGGGATCTCTCTCTGTTCTCTGGCCGTCTACTGTGCACAATCATTCTCTCCATCTAGAGTGAACGAAACCTCTGCGTGACTGTGATGAAGTAACATTGAGGTTGGCTATACAAAAGGGCTACTAAGTACAAGTATTTTAGAGTTCCAGCCTTGTTTGTGATCAGTCAGCTTTTCAGGACTCCCAGCTCTCGATTGAAAGTAAAGCTGTTACAATAGATGACTAATACGTTTCGTTTCTCTGAACAGATAATCGGCCAGCTGATGGACTGCGACGGCCGCAAGACGGAGTACGGGCGGCTGGTGAGCGCGCTGCTGGAGTGGATCCGGCTGAAGATCGAGGAGCTGAACTGCCGCGATCTGCCCAACTCGCTGGACGGCATCCAGCGCCTGCTGCTGGGCTTCAAGCAGTACAGGACTGTGGAGAAACCGCCCAAGTGAGGCTCTTACTTCGCTGTACTATTTGAAATCTTTGTGCGCCTCTTTACTTCTGCGAAATTCAGAAGAATATTTTTGAATTATTCTATAAAGGTATGAACCATTAGAAGATCTTTGAAGACTTTTATATTTGTAACAGAGTCGTGATTACTCAAATTGAGAATACATTGTTTCATGTCTTTGTATAAACTAAAGATATAAGTGTGTACTGTTGACATTGACCGACGTCTGCCGCGCAGGAGCCTGCATTGTGGCTATATTTGAAGAACGAGGAGAAGGGAGAAGAAATACAGAAATAAATGCCTGTGAGCTGAGATGACGATGAGTTGAATCTCTTAGTCATTCAAATTTAAATAACATTACTCTTGTATTTCTCCAAAGGGCTAGACAGACGAGTGGAATACTCATGTTTCACCTGTTATGTTAAATATCACTTCTAATAGAGCTGGAGTCTATTTATAAATTGTTGTATTTATTACTTGTACAATGTAAATTATAAACTCCACAGATACAAGGAGCGGTCCGAGATCGAAGCACTGTACTTCCACATCAATACAATGCAGAAGAGTCTGGTCGGCGAGCCGTGGGCGCCGCTGGAGGGCCAGCTGCCGCAGGACCTGGAGAGGGCCTGGCAGAAGCTCGAACAAGTGAATGGGACTTGCATGCATCAAGGATGCATTCATAGTTGTTGAGTGGCAATACTGTATATACAATGATCGTCATCAGCCTGTCTCTGTCAGCTGTCCGAAGGCTGCACTCGCGCACTGCACACTGACAACACACCCGATACATGAGCCGCCCCCACGCAGGCGGAGCACGCGCGCGAGCTGGCGCTGCGCACGGAGCTGCTGCGGCAGCAGCGCCTCGAGCAGCTCAACTACAAGTTCAACACCAAGGTAACGTTTAATTTCGTTTATTGGTTGCCCATACACATAACATAACTGGTGAATCATGGGAGAGTACCACACTTCCATGTGTACCTCTTTAGGGAAATACAGGATTGATATTATGGTATATTATTTCCTGGATGTCTTTTGAGTGAAATATAATTTATGTAATTGTAATCATCAGCCTTTCTCAGTCCACTGCTGGGCGTTGCTGGGCAAAGGAATGCCCAAAGGGTGTCTTTGTCTTATAGTCTAATTAGTAGTAGTTATTTATTCAATTGAGATAACATCTTCATGGCAGACCCTGTATTCTGTAAATGGTACTATTGGACCTGGTACAGGACCTCTTTATTCTGTAAATGGTTTTAGTACTCATTAAGTTGCGGGTATACGTGAATACTTCAACCGACCCTTTCAGGAAAATGCAAATGTGAAGTTATGATAACATGGATATTTCTCGTTCCCAGTCGGTGCTGCGCAAGGGCTACCTGAAGGAGATGATCCAGGTGCTGTCGGACCCGCGCTACGGCTCCAACCTGGCGCAGGTGGACGCCACCGTCAAGAAGCACGAGGCCATCTCCGCGGACATCCTCGCCAGGTGGGCACGGGCACGGGCACGGGCACTCGGCGCACGACGTCGCGGCCTGCTCGTGGTCGACGATAGTTTCTCCGATCAGTCAGTAAATAGTGTAGCAGCACTGCTTAATAGGAGCTTGGTACAATGACAAGGATCGAAACCGTGAATTGTCACCGGTCCTCAGAGAGACTTAAGGAATGTTAAAATATATTTTCCAAATATGTGGGAAAAAGGATGTAGGAAAAAATTTAATTTTAAAACATATATAACGTACTGAGTCGTCGGTGCGTGTCGGGGCGGAGTAAGAAGACATTCCCGACCCCATGTCGGAGGGCAGCGCGTGATGTGGCGCGGAGTGCGAGGGTGTGTGGTGCGCGGCAGGACGGAGCGGTTCGAGGACCTGTCGGCGATGGCGGCGGAGCTGGTCCGCGAGCGCTACCACGGCGCGGAGGCGGTGGCGCGCACGGAGCAGGCCGTGCTGGCGCGCTGGCGCGAGCTGCTGGCGCTGCTGCAGCGGCACCGCGCGGCGCTGGCGCGCCTGGCGCACCTCACGCAGCTGCTGCGCGACGCCGACGCCGCCGCGCACGCGCTCGCCGACATGAAGGTGACCCGCGCCGCTCGCTCTCGCTGCCGTATACCGTCAGACGAATGGGAAATATGAGCATATAATAAGGAGGCAACACTGCTGCGACTATTTCAATGTTGCCAGTATCAAATATGACATAGATTTCTTTATTCTTTGTATACATTTGCCTTGTATTGTAATATTTATCAAATTCGGTATCGCAACATCGTGACTAAATTTTGCAAAGAGAAGAGAAATTACATGCAAAACTATAGAATACTACACAACTATAAAGTCCTTACCATTTACCTCGGAAAATGAAATCCTTATGGAGAATGAAAGAGAAAATAAATTCATGTATTACATTTCTACATTTTCTCCATCGTTCTCCCTTTCAATTACATGATAACTTTTTCAGGCTCAGTTCCAATCGGAGGAGGTGGGCCGCCATCTGGTAGACGTGGAGCGCCTGCTGCAGGCGCACGCGCTGCAGGAGCTGCAGCTGGGCGCGCTGGACGAAAGTATACGACGGCTGGTGCGGCAAGGGGCTGCTGCGGAGGGACCGCCCCAGCTCGTACAGCAGTTGGAAACGCAGCGTAAACAACTGGAAGATGCTTACGATAGGTAAGACATATATACGTTTAGACATTTTCGCTCAGAATTATATTCCAGCATATCAGACTGATGATACTGATTACGTGGAGATTGTCAAGGTGTTCACTTCGGTTACTGTGAAAGTATGTTGTGTTATACATAGTAATTTTGTCTATATATGTACATAGTAGTCACATTTGAGTAGTTGAGCAGTAATGTGTGTTTTATGTACGTTTAGTGAGCATGTGTGCGACTCTATGTGCACACACGTGTATGTGTGAGTGACGTATGTCATACTTTCCTTATAAAAACTTTGTGTTTACGTCGGCTTGACATTTCTCAATAATGCAATATTTTTATCAACATAGATCGTTGTTAGTTAAATGTCTTATTGTATGATGTTCCATTGACAGTCTGGTGGCCGCTGCCAAGGATCGCAAAGCACGATTGGAAGACGCCAGGAACCTGTACCAGTTTTTGGAAGACCACGACGAGGAAGAAGGTAAAACTACTCACTATCGATGGATTGCATTTTAATTAATTGCGTTGGAGAGATTCTGTTATTGGGTAAATCTTGTCACATTTGACATTGAATACATCTCAATACACAGAGATCATTGCATTAAAATTCTTGGTAAAAGTGCAACGAGAAGAGGCAACTTGTAGTGTATATATAATCTGTTGGAGTGTGAGCTGCAGCGGTGTGTGCGCGCAGGCTGGGTGACGGAGAAGCAGCGCATCTGCCGCGCGGAGGTGGCGGCCAAGGAGCTGCGCGCTGTGGCCGCGCTGCGCGCCAAGCACACGGCGCTGCTGCACGAGCTGCGCGCGCGCGACCTCGTGTCGCAGCGACACCGCGCCAAGGGGCAGGCGTGCGTACCGGGCCATCGGCCATCCACTTACACGATTAGTATGTCTTGGATAACGATGCACCGATGGTATCGGGGGCGCACTCACCGGCGTGGCGCTGCAGGCTCATCGACGCGGGCCACCCCAAGAGCGCGGACATCGAGCGGCGGCTGGCGGCGCTGAGCCAGCAGTGGGCGGCGCTGCGCGAGCTGGCCGCCGCGCGCGACAAGCAGCTTGCCGACGCCGCCGAGGCGCACACGGTACCGCCACTGCACCGCACTCCTCCGCCTCTCCTATCGGGGATAACGGGCGTGATGTTACGTTTGTTCCCTAAAAAGGTTGTCAAATATGTTCCGTCATAATGAGCTCGTCCCTACTCACTTTACGTTGGAGACCTCAGACCACGACCTCTCGCACCGGCTGCGTTTAGCCGTGTCCACTGAATATTGTACTGTACACTAAATAAATACTGTCATCCCCGGTCATATCCGATTGAATTTATGAAGCACTTCAGTCAACCGCACCCCTACGACGTGGGGTCTAGTTATGTAACTCGACTGACCCGTGACATGTGACGTGGGCGGTGCGCAGTTCTACGGCGACGCGAACGAGGCGGAGTCGTGGATGAAGGAGAAGCGCGCGCTGGTGGCAAGCGAGGACTGCGGCGGCGACGCGCCCGGCGCCGCGGCGCTGCTGGCGCGCCAGCGCGTGCTGCACGACGAGCTGCGCGCCTACAGCGCTGAGCTGCACCAGCTGGAGGCCGCCGCCGCGCGCCTGCAAGCCGCCGGCATTCACACGCTGCAGGTGTGCGCGAGCCTCTCGGGAGCGCTTGTCGTGTACACCACATGTATGTAACTGCACGTGCAGTGTTTGATAATGTGGAACGTTCTCATGCCAGCTGCCGACGGAGGTGGAGTCCGGCAATGCGCTGGAGCAGGAGGAGGAGTACGTGAGCGAGTCGCGGCTGGTGCCCACCGAGGTGTGGGAGGAGGAGCCCGTGGAGCGGCTGGAGCACCGCACCGTCACCGAGGAGAGATCCGTGCCGCAGGTGGGGATACGAGGCTCGGCTACATTAGGTCCAAAATCGTATGATCTGGTGCCGATTCCAATGTACCACAGGTAGAAAATACAAAGATTGTGTATTGTGGAAAATACACAAATGTTCCGTAATAAGATTAAAGGTTAATTTCAATATTTATTTGAAAATGGCATGTATTAAAATGTGTTATTTGGAGAAACGACCATAACGTAGCCTGCGACTGTAATATACATTAGTATGGTGTTGTGGTTGGCAGGTGAAGGCGCTGTACGCGTTCAGCGGGCAGGGCATCTCCATCGCCAAGGGCGAGGTGATGTTCCTCATGAACAAGACCAACCCCGACTGGTGGTCGGTGCGCAAGGCCGACCGCACCGACGGCTTCGTGCCCGCCAACTACGTGCGCGAGATCGAACCGCGCGTCGTGCCCGTGAGCCCTCTTCTCTTCTCTTCTCTATCTCATCCATAACCAACCAGAAAAATCGTGATCAGCCTGTTCTGGTCCATTGCCAGACGCTGACCTCCACTTACACATCTGTATATTAATATGTATGTATGTAGTTTATGAGCTGGTAACCGTAAAACAGATTCTCTTCAAACCTAATTTGGGATCAGATGGGTTATGTGTGGAAAATGTGTTTACACCTATGGAATATAATTACCAATATAATTACTAATTTAAAAAGTATTTACTATAATGGCTTGAGAAACAGTAGTCCAAAGAATTTTACTATGAAAAATTTAATGAAACAGTCTGTCTTTAATCTATTCTCTTCTTCATCTTACTTTTACTTATATCTGATGTGATGTGTAGCATTTTATATTCTCTGTGCTCCAGGTGCAAGTCCGTCGCCCGGAGAAGGTGCGCACGGTCCAGCGCGTGAAGAAGACGGTGCTGGTGAAGCAGGTGGTGCAAGTGCGACGCTCGGCGGGCCCCACGCGGAGGCCCAGGCCTTCGGTAGTGACCGCACCCGTCGCGGCCCCCACGGTCAAGGACAGGCTTGCTGCCATCCAAACCGAATATAGTACGTATATTTTCTACAGGCCACTGCTGCTATTTCTGTGTATACTAGCAAAGATAACTAAGCTACATTAATATTTTCTCTAATATCCCATGTTTTATTTTCTGAGTGAGAACACAAATATTAACAAAATTCTAGCCTAAAGCAATCCTACGTTCTACCACATCAGAAGTCTCTTGTACTCCAATAACATTACCGCTTGGTCACGTTGAAGTGTGTAGCACGTAGTGCATGTCCCCGCGCCCCCAGACGAGCTGCTGCAGCTGTCGGAGGCGCGGCGGCTGCAGCTGGAGGACGCCATGCAGCTGTTTGGGCTGTTCGCGGAGTGCGACGACCTGGACAAGTGGGTGCGCGACAAGGAGCGCCTGCTGCGAGCCGACGACGCCGACGACTCCGTGCACAGCGCGCGCCGCAAGTACGAGGTGCGGCGCCCTGCCCGCCGAGCTTGCTCCCGGGACTGCCTCGCTGGACGCGGTGGTGGCGAACGTGACGTCCAGTCGAAAAGTCTCGGGTTCAAATCTCTCGCTCGGACAGATCACATTTTTCTAACTTAGATTTTCCAGTAGTGGCTCGGAGTCTGGACATGTGCCCAGTGTATGGTAATCGGCTCACCACCTGTTCTATGGTGGGACTTAAATGTAGCTGGTGAAACGTGGGAGTGTACTACACCCCTCTGCTTATCTCTTGTTAAGGGATTATAGGTGTGATATTATATTGCTGTTTTTTCTTTAATAGAGATAATGCTTATCTATTCTATTGATGTATTTGAGTACAGTCACATGTTGATTTCACCATCGTCATCATCAGCCTGTGTCAGTCCTCAGCCAATCTTCGCGCATCCCCGGGTATAAGCTTTTCAGATGCGCTCGGCCCACTGTTGTGGCTCACTTAGCATATGTTCTTTCAATTACATCGATGGCTTTGATTCTCGGTGGAAAAGACTCGTTAATATATATTTACGTATTAAAAATACATTCTGTTCCAGAAATTCGTCACAGACCTCTCGGCTGCATCCAAACGCCTGGAGCATATTGACGCCGCCGTCGAGGAATTGGTGGCGGCCAAGCACAGCCAGGCCGCCAAGGCGATGGCCAGGAAGCAGCAGTTGCATCAGCAGTGGGATCGGCTGCTGAGGCTGAAGCAGCAGAAGGAGAAGAGCTTGGAGGGAGCTTCCAGGTGTGTTGCTGAGTCTGTCTAAATATGAGCGTTATTTTCCATAATGTTTGTATAACCATATACTTATGGAAGTACGATCTCACCTTTGATTTTCAGACCTGTTCTATATTAGAATGTTAAAAGGTCCGATGCAGAGACAACGTGGGGAGGCGGTGGTAGTTTCATTTTGACAGAC
>DWDU01001897.1:0-13681 GCA_018245575.1 Jemadia suekentonmiller
ACGTAACATCACGCCTGTAATCCCCGAAGAGGTAGGCAGAGGAGTGTAGAACACTTCCACGTTTCACCAGTTACGTTGTGTAAAATTTATTTTCTACATTGTTTATATAACAGAAAAGCAAGCAATACGGTGAATGATAGACTTATTGCATCACGTGGACGCGCTCCTCTGAGCCGCTTATCCGGTGCGAGGTGCAGGCGAAATTGAATTTTACCGCGGTCTTACCATTCATCGTTTCGCTTGACGCTTTTAACGCGTTTACTAAAAGTACAGGTGAGCATTTTATTTCGTGTACATGTATATTCTTGTTGTGTCGTCAGTGTTAAATTTTAGTACACAACATGTATTGCTTTTAAAAATGTGTCTAGTTTACGCTTCGACGCCGTCGCAATTGGCGAAATCTCATGAAGAAGAACCTTGTTGAAATAACAACCATCTTGAAATAACATGCATGTGTTAAGCCTGTACATATGTTTTTAAAATAGCTCTGTAAAGATTTTATTTAGAGTACCGATTTAGAAATATTGTTTAACTTACAGCAAGTGCCCATCGGGAAAACACAGGCGTAATGCTATATATGGTTATTATTATGCCGTCGCGCCAGGTTCTTTACGGAGTAGGCAGTGAGCAACAAATTTCAAATATTTATCCTCACAGATCTGACATGCGCACCGATTTTGGAAAATAAATGTGTATATAATTTGTTTTAAAGATAGGAGATAGAAAATCAATGTGAAAGACAAAGGTTGTTGCATTAATATGAATGAACAGCAATATCGGCTAAGCGCAATGCGCATTAGCCGATATTGGTTTTTTTTCTATAGATGTAGTTGTGTATTGACCAGCTTTTTGGCGCTACACTTGTGTTATGTTAAATTTCGAACAATTGTTTCAACTGGCTGCGTTGCTTTGAAAAGCGACGCTTCTGATTTTCAGCTTTCACTGCGACGTATGTTTGCAGAAAATAGAATACTCTTACAAATACAGCCAACAACAGAACAGTTCAGAACAGCAGAATAGATCTTCAACAAACATATTCACTTCGACGTGTCCGTTCTGAGCCGATTATTTGGTGTGAGATTCGAACAGAATTCAATTTCGATTTCGTCCTTTTCGTTTCGTCCATTTGCAGAATGCTTTTCGGGAAATGTTTGTTTCGGGAATCTATGTATTCGTGTGTACGTATATGGATTTGTTTGTTTTGGAAAAATTTTAAGCAATAGTTTTTAAACTTGAATCAGTTCATATCTATCTTAATCGTGAGAAACTGATGAGGTGAGATATTTTTCGAAATGAAAACGGAAATTAGTGACATTATCCAAAACATATATAAATAGGTACTTAAACTTAAACGTAACATCATGCCTGTAATCCCCGAAGAGGTAGGCAGGGGAAGGTAGGACATTACCACGTTTCACCAGTTACTTACGTTCACGTCCCACTATGGAATAGGCGGTGAGCCTATTGCCATGCATCGGGCACATATCCACTCCGAGTCACGACTAGAAAATCTAAATTAGAAAATTTTAGTAGGGCCCGACCCGGGAATCGAACCCAGGACCTCCCGATCGACAGTTGAACTTGCAACCAACACGACCAACGAGGCAGCAAATAAGTTCTTTTTTTGTATTATTCAAATAATTTATATAATTTACACCGATACATTGGAAAATTTCAGAGTACATAGAAGAGGATATATTGAGTAATTGAGAAATGATTACTTTGTAGGAACAAAGGGACGTGTTAAACTTTCTTAACTGTAAATGCCCTTTTTGCCCCGAGTTCCAAGACGAAGTTCTAATCAGTTTACAAACAAGTTTTTGCGTCTTGTTCAACTTTGAGCAGCCAATGTAGACGCGCATCGAAAATGATATGACGTTATGTTTTCTTATTAGTTTAATTAGCTCAATGCGACTTGAATTGGTTCCAATTAAGTACTTTGGGACATAGAATTAGAATAGAATTAGAAATATATGAACGACTTGGCATATAATAAAGTAGTGTAGTGTTGTAGTGTACTGTGTAGTGTAGTTGTTTAGCGAGTAGTTTTCGATAACTACTCTCAACATGATAAATATATATTTTAACTTTTGCTACGTTTACTCTAAGCGGTATAATGTGAGGGAATAATTTCCGTTGCATGTATATACGAGGATCGGGGAATATTGCGCTCAAACATATGAGAACACAGCGTGCTGCGGATGTGGTAACTAAATACTAACACACTGTTCCGGTTTAGTTTAGTTAAGCAATGGCATATCTAACTAATTGACCAATATTGACACACTATACGAACAAGGACCAATAAATACTTACTAACTAATTAGCAACGATAGTTAAGTTGTTTAGAATTTAGCCTCTTATACATGATCTGGAATCGAATGTTGCCACGCACGTCTTTCCTTAGAAAATTATACAGCTTTAAGCAATGAATATCACGTGCAGTAAGCGTGAAGCAAAACGTCATGGGGAAACCACATTAGACTTCTCTGTAATGTCCTTTAAGGCGTATGAGGTCTGCCAACCCACACTTGGGCACAAAGCAAACTGTGGTGTTAACGTTCGTTTTGAGAGAAGGCTCGTGTCCAGCAGTGGGACCGTAAAAAATACGTTAATAATGATGACGATGTGAAGATAATATTCTCCCTAAACATGACATTCAGTTAATACCTACAGCGTCTATATGCGGTGCTGTATTCGATTTGTCAAGTGAAGCGTTCCAGCCGCAGGCTCGTACAGCCATGTAAGCTGATCACGTTATACTGTTTGGGAATTATTTTAGCAAATTCTGATTGCAGACGATTATGAACAGCTGGCATGTTGTGTACTGAAGAAAATTGAAACATATGCAAGCATTTCAGCCTTGGATTTGAAGATTTCTGTTAAAATAAACATGAAAAGTGTGTGTATATACAAATACATAATTTATGTATGGAAATGTACAAGTACGACCAAATGTTATTACTTTAAATATTATTGTATTCTGAGATATATCCCTGCGTTTTCTGGTTAATGAGAAAAAGGTTTTTTCGATGGCACCGAACACCAATTTCTGATATTAGTGTTGCCAGTTATATTCTGGTGCCCATATTATTTGCGTTTGAAAACATTTTTAATTAACGAAACTAAATTGATTTTGGTAGTCATGTTTGGGAATGATAAACGTAACATAAACGTAACATCACGCCTGTAATCCTCGAAGAGGTAGGCAGAGGAGTGTAGAACACTTCCACGTTTCACCAGTTACGTTTACGTCCCATTATGGAATAGGTGGTAAGCCTGTTGCCATGCACCGGGCACAAATCAAGACTCCGAGCCACTACTAGAAAATCTAAATTAGAAAAATTCTATAGAGCCCGACCCGGGAATCGAACACGGGACCTCGTGATCGGCAGTCACGCTTACAACAAACACGACCAACGAGGCAGTTTAACAATAACAATTACAATTTCCAGACCTCACTCATTGCCAGAGATATATACTAATATACGTATTTACTTATGCCAACATGCTTACTTCAGTATGTAGGCATAAGCATATGACCACATAGCACACGATGTGTTCCATTTTAATTCCAGTTATAGCCAGAGAAGGGCGGCTTTAACTAAAAGTATCGTACACTGATATACAAGAGAGTCATTGCTGTAAAAAAATAAGTTAAACTTACAGCGATATTACTGAAAAGAGTTCCGAAAAGAAGCATGAACGTCCTAGTATCGGTCTCAATGATATCATTGGGCGACCTCACCGCCCAGAACGTCATCAAGCTGACCATCGTCAGCATTGACCACACAGGTCGTATGGCTTCTAGCGGGGAGTACATTTTACCTGTGCGGTTTTTGTAGGACCTTAAAACAAATGACATATTTATGAATATTAACATAACAGATGCATAAGAAGCTTTTTCCGTGCCCGTTCGGAGTGAGAATATATTCCTCACCCCGAACGAGGATATAGGGGGGGATATAGGGGGGGATATAGGATGTCGTAAGACGCGACTAAACCCGGCTTTGGCAGACCTCATTATAACGCGTCCTGTCTAGGTACAACTAAACACCCTGGCCGAACTGTAGGTAGTGCGAAAGGCTGTACTGTACCAGCCCTAATCTGCGTGCCCAGCGACGGGATTATGGGTCTAAGCCCTCGGGATAGACCTATACCCAGCAGTGGGCTTCAGTATGCTGATGATAACGATTGTAATGACAAGCAGCTTTATATAGTTGTAATGATTTGATATCAACCCGATTTTGATCAAACTTTGTTATAATTAACAAGAAAACAATACCCTATTTTAATACAGTACAATTACAAAAATACGTAATGAATCATTGGCATGTTCAATTCACTACTAATGATAAACAAAGAAATATATTTATATCATACCTATGGTAGAATACATATACATATCTACTTACAGATATACATTGTAGACAGCAATGGGTAACGTGGTGAACAATCCCGTAGCGTGGACGGTGACCTCTAGCGCTTCCACAAAAGTGACTTTTCCAAACATGTAGTACTTGAAATATTGGGGCCCGTTGATACCCGCTATTAAGAAAATTATCGTACATGCCTGAGAGAGTAAACAAAAATACCTGAATAATGATATTTGTGTAGTGATAGCGTAATGGCTTAAAATTCGACGTCTCACTCCGGAAGAGCGGGTTCGAATCCCATCGCGGACCTCGTAAAGATGTGCGTTTTAAATTAAAATATCCCTTAATATAACGTTGAAAGAAAACATCGTAAGGCAACCTGCACATCTTAGAGTTCTAAAAAAAATGTTCTCTGAGGCGTGTGAAGTCTGCCAACCCGCACTAGGCCCGAATGTCAGACTGTGGCCTTAACCCTATCATTCTGAAAGGCTACCCATGTTCCAACAGTGGCACGATAAAAGTGTCGGAAAAAATAATAATAATAAAAATGCGATGGTTATAAAGTAGAAGAGAGAGCTTGGAAACTATAGGCACCTACATGTTTATAAAAAAATTCCAAGTTCATATAGACTTTCTCATATCAAACCAAATATCCATCACCCATCATACTCCATACAATCTAAAAGTACAAAAAAAACACATTTCGTTTAGCATTCGATGCACAGGATGAAAATTATATTTTTAAAATACAAATATGTAATAAAAATTACATTCTCCTGCATAGTTATATTCATATGCAACAATTGTTATAATTCCATCTGATGTTTTGTTTTACTTACCCACATACTAAGATCGTAACCCCAGGGTAAATACAGCGTCCCTGTATTGTACTTCTCACAGTGACTTACATAGAAATTAAGTACTACACTCATTGTTACTAAATAGCCCCTGCAAGGAAAACATATTTTTTATTTATTTTATATTCATTAGACCGTCCGCGTCCGTGAGACTAAGACACAACTCAGCAAATATGCCAGATACAGAGAAGGGGTATGAAAAGTCTCGTAAGCCGGCCTTCGATTTAGGACTTTCGATTACTAATTAAGCAAAAGCGTAGATGCGATCCCCAACACGCATGCCCAGTGTGGGGATTAAGGACAAGAACCTCTCAGAGGAGGCTTATATTCAACAGTGTCCTTAAACGAGTTGCTGATGGTGATTACTAAATAAATAGATCGACCAACTCACCTAAACACCGGTATAGAATAATCCCTTCCGAAAACAGAGAACAAGCAGAAGGGTATGAGGAAAACGATGTACGAGTCCAAGCCGTGGTCGAACATTTCTCCCAAAGGCCCCGACACTCCGATCTTTCTTGCCTGTTTACCATCGAGGCCATCTGGGAACAGATGAAGTGAAATAGTGTTAAATTTGCACCGTTCATTACAGACCTTACTGCTACTACAGAATAAATACTGGATAACGTTAATAATCCGTATAGGGAATCGTGAGGAGAACTAAACAATGTTTATGTAACCTTGTTGAAGAGAAATGATGTTCTTTTCGCATAAAAACAAAAGGTGCCATTGAGTTTGTTTATTTCGAAACCTCACCTAGGTTATAAGCCAAACACATCAACACGGCAGTCAGAGTGTACACCCAGTCAGGCATTCTCTTGTTCTCCGGATCGTCATCTGCCGCGTAGCAGTCATAGTCGTAGTACAGGAAAAAAGCAGCGCTCACCACCATGCATAAAAATCCAGAGAACGTTAGTAGGTTCGGGGCCAGCCATCTGGGTATGATCTGATGAAAAATGAAGATTTAACTAATAATGTGTCAATCGGAGGGGAAGATGAGTGGTCTCCTCATTGGCAGGAGGAGTTTAGGGGGTAGAGAGAATTTTACAAAGTGACCTTTAAGCAACTATAACTTATATCCGAAATATAAAAATGGGACTCTTATTTGTAAATCTTGTGCAATGCTCTCATATTATAAAATTATTCCTTTTTCAGGCCTATTTCGTTTACAACTTCCTTTGTTTCGAATCCTATATCATAATCGGCTCTAGACAGTTTACTTCCGGCCACAGCAAATTTTACTGGTATTAATCTTGACATTTTAATATTAATACGCGAATTGGCATCGCGAGAGTCGCTTTTAAATATAGAGATAGTTATTCGTGATTGTATGCCGGACAAGGGTCTAGAACTCTACCAAATACAAGTAGCTCTCTACCAAATACCATTTAGTAGTCAGAACGCATAAAAAATTGTGACTGCCTCTTCCGCGAAGTTACGATCTGAGTTTGAATTTGTAAGTTTCAATACCAGATGGTACTTGATACCAATGAATGTATTTGTTTTCTTCTGTTTTCTTCTCTCATACTTGTCTGAAGTTAATATGTAGGTATCAAAATATAAAACGTTACCTTCAATATTTGATTCCAACAAGGCTGCATTACATAGTTACTTAAAGGACTCGTATCTATTGCGCTGTACTGGAAACAAAAGTATTATTTATCTTATTTTTATAATTATATCGTAATGTAAGGTCTCTTCGGGGTAATCACAACGTGGAAATATAGTTAAAACAAATTGGTAATCTTCAATTGATACTGTTCCAAGTGCTTGATACTGTTTTATTAAGATTTGAAGGCTTTATCGGGCAAATTATACTGCAATATGAAGCTTTCTATTTGAATCTTTAAAAGCACCAACGCATCTGTATACAAATTGTGTACTCATTCGATATTTTACTTTTTACATATAGTGTGACTTGACTGTCTCGTTGGTCGGGTGATTGCGAGTACCATTGCCGATCGAGAGGGTCTGGGTTCAAATCCAGGATCGGATACAATTGTATTTTTCTAAATATAATCTCTAATAGAGTCTTGGAGTCTTGATTTGTGCTCGGTGTGTGGGAATTGTGTGACGTAACCGTAACTGGTGATAAGTGACAGTGTACATTCATTACTCTGCCTACCGCGTCGGGAATTACAAGAGTGATGTTATGTTTTCGTAACATGATGATGACAATGATACCAGTGGTAGAACAGTATTATCATTACTATTAATTTTATTATTGTTTTATCATTATTTTTAACATTATTACTTTTGCTACTATACTTATCATTAAGTAGAAAGGTCCCGAGTAACATCAGAATATAAGTAATAGTTAAAACTAAAAAAACATATAATTTTGTGGTAATACCATTTTTGAATTTCTAATGCCATACCTACCCAATAAAAAAATAAACAAAATGAAACGATAAAACTACTGTACAATGACGTTATGTAATTTTTCCATTATTCTCATTATTAAGGCAAATAAGTTACCATACAATCCATTGCTTACAACGGGCGCAAACAAGATACATTAATAATTGTTCAATCTAATCCTGCATACATACACGGCTAACAACTTTGAATACCTATATGAAAAATTTGCATTAGGTACCTACCTTATAATTATCAAATCCCTTCAAATGTTTCTTCGACAAATATTTATGTTTGAATAACGTATTCATGATTAACATACGACTATCAACGAGGACACACGGAAAAATAACACACGATTATAACAAAGACACTTCAATTTATTCGCACGTAACACTCAGTGGAGGTATGAAAAAAAAAATTCCTTCATCCATTAATGTTTCGTATATAACAGCATCAAAATAGACAATACTCAATTGTGTTTCATAACAATAAATGTTGGTAATATAACGTTATATATTATTTAAACATTTTAAATGTACGGCAGCGATAATAACAGAAAACAAACACGACAGCCAGCGCTCCTGGCTCGGTGCTGTTTGTACGAAGGCTACATTATCAGTCAATGATTGGTAGTGATAAGGCTTACTGTGGCATTGGCCAGGCGTAAAATATTGATATGCCACGCGTGCTGTCCGCACTAATTATATTTAACGATACAATTAAGCCACATTGGTTGCCAACGCGTCATCGCTAACCCCCTTATCGTTCTGCTGTAGCACACGGGTCTCCTCTCAGAATGGAGTTTTCATTCCATAAGTTGAGAAACGGTCAAACAGGCTACCTGATGGTAAGCGGTCTTAAAGGCTGGTTATGCTTACGGCCATAATAGCCACTATCACTGAATGCGGGTGGATACAGCATAACTAAGTTTTAGTAATGTCCACAGATGGCCTTGTCAACTGGCTATTGTCACTTGTATAGTTTTCAATCTGTCATAGATTTACAGAGTTAGCCATGTGATAGTCTAGTGGCTTAGAATGGACTAATAAGGTAATGGTGTACACGTTATGAACGTCGCCAATTAGTTTTCGAAAGTATTCGTTACTCTGTTTCCTATTACCCAGAAACTGATAAACCAATATTAATAAAGTTCGCATTAACGATAACTTATTATCGAGGTTAATATGTAGAGTGCTTTTTATATCTGGAAAATGTTTTATTTCTGCGGGAGGACGAACGGAAGACGCAGATAAGAATCGGTTATATGTATATACAATCGTTGTAACAGTACATATACATATTTAAATAGCCTCATAAATGACACGACAATAAAAATAATAAACATTTATTATCTTAAGATTACATCAACGCTACACATCGCACACGCTACCAGTTATGTATGAGTACGTTAGTACTCTAATGTTACATATATTTCGCATTTTGTACACTCTACCTATCCTGTAACAGATAATAAGTTGTTATAATGGTATGGTATAATAAGTTGTTATAATGGTATGACCAATGTTATAAATAATTTCTTTCACGTCTTCACCGAACTGGACACGTTAGTTCTTTTACAAGCAATAATGACGTCCACTGCCGATCGGGAGGTCCTGGGTTCGATTCCCGGGTCGGGCACTACTAAATATTCTAATTTAGATTTTCTAGTAGTGGCTCGGAGTCTGGGTATGTGCCCGGCGCATGGCAATAGGCTCACCACCTATTCCATAGTGGGACGTAAACGTAACTGGTGAAACGTGGGATTGTTAATAATAATAATGAAATCTCATAAATAAAACGCTAAAACATCATTAACCTTTTTCCTTTATATATGTAATCATATTTATGTCCATATTCATGATTTAACGTGGTCGAAAATCAAAACGTGCCCCTCGTTGCGGAAGACTGGCGTTTGGTATTTCCTACTAACTATCATCTTTCCATGACGACCATATGCAAGGGCGTCGCTAAGGGGGCAGGGAGGGCCAGCTGCCGCCCCTTAGAGAGAAGATTTTCGTAATAAAGTGGTCGAGAAGTTTACGAAATACCCCCGAAAATTGTTTTAATTAACCTTAACAAAAAAGAACCTTTGTCGACTAAATCTTTGTCAAAATCATACTTTTAAACAATCTTTATTCTATTTTTCTAATAAATGTAAATAACTTATTTACAACTGTTATTTGCTGTACAGTCTAGAGCTCTAGAGTTCGTGTAGCTTTATGCGTTGTACTCTGTACCGTTGTTATTACAATCGCCGTAGATGCAAGACTCGTACTACAAGACTAAGTGATAATCTTCATGTGATCTTGACTTTAACTACAATTCATACTTTTTCATTCTCCATATCAACCTGCCCTTCCTGATCCATCGGCTGGCGACGCCCTTGACGCTCTGATGAATAAAAACGTAAAGACAACTAAAGTAATAACTATTCCGAGACCTCATTATATTGAATTTTGCAACTGCTGCAAAGACCTTCAAAATGAAATAAAAAATCCCAACACAATTAGTAAGTTTCCTAAAATTTCACATTCATCCAGTAACTACGTAATTTCTATGTAGATGTTAAAGTAACATTCGTCCTCACGTCACTTGTTATCTGCTTCAATATCAATCAACGTAATAAGGATAATCTGATTTATATCAATGTTATATCGTGATCTCATTTCGCGAAACCATACAAAATGTAAGGTTAGATGCATATGTGGCTCTATCGAAAAGTGATCGGCAATGTTTTTTTATTGACTACACAGGGCGTACAATAAAACTTGGAGAGATTTAAGTTTATAAATGTTTGTATAAAATAATATATGAAAATACAATAATACATGTCAATAATAATTTCTCGGGACATCTCTACACATGGCCATCTGATTCAAAAAGTACGCCTCAAGGATCTTGTGTTATGGTAAACAGACAGCTGATAAACTCTATATTATACATAGAAATATATTCTCATATAGATTTTATTTCCTTTTTTATATTTTGTAGTATTAGCCCTACGATTATACTAAAGTCTATGAGACATTACAGGGGCGATGTTACGTTATCAAAGCTTTCGTTAATTAAAAGAAGTCCCATTAGTACTCGTATTTGTGTCCAAATGAGTGCATCCTATTATATACTCATATACAATACGGCTAATCCCTTATTTATACCTGAGCTTCGCGTAAAAACTTTTTCTTCACATTGGTTTGGTACAGTATTTACCAGCGCTTCTGTTTGCTGTTTTGAATCGTTTTTAAGCCACTGATGAGATTCAACGACTCTTACGTAACAATATTATACGGTAATGACTTTGTAAGTCTGTAGGTGGAGTTTGAACTACCGACATTTAGGCACTATCGTATATCTCAGAGCTGCACGCTGGTATTCTCGAACATTATATAATTTCTTGTAACCTGCAATGGCTTGGAAATTTCACAAAGTTACGTGCTTTGTTAAAAAACAAGATGTTACGTCAAAAACAAAAGAATGTAAAAAGATTATCCCAGTGACACACATTCGAGGTGAATCCGTATGTTCCGTATTGATTTCAAAGTAACTAGAAGCCTGTCAAGTGGCCGAGATTCTGAAAGTCAAGGGCCGCCCGATCTTATTACGTTGCACTAGGAAGTGTGGCATGCAAGTCAAGTTGAAGGGTGAATATAAATATTAATAGGAAAATGTGTGATTCAGTGTGACAAAGATTTTAGTGATAAAGATATTTAGTGACAAAGATATTAGTGACAAAGATATTATTGACAAAGATATTAGTGACAAAGATATTAACGACAACGACATTAGTGATAAAGATATAATTGAAGATGATCATGAAACAGATTAATGATAACATTGAAGAAGATGTATCATTCACTAAGAACACACCTATTTTAGTTAACTTTAACTTTACATGGCCTCCTATTGCGTTTGATAATTAAAATTACGTGATACAGGTTAGTCATTACTGTACAAATCTGTTAGCGCATGCATATACAATGTTACAATACTGTAAATAAAAATCAGCGTTTATATGTATAAGTATTACAGAAACCTACTGCCTTTATTCGATGTAAATTAATATTCTAAATATATTTATAAAATCTTTGACTGAAAATATACAAAGTTTTTAATAAGACTATAATTAAAATTATGAGTTATTTTTACAATTAAAGTAGGTTTTGTCCGTATGAACGGTATCCAGGCCACTAGTTACAACTAGTATTAAATTCCGGACGCTTGTGTCTTCAGGCAATCAAAATTCCAAATAAGGAATGCCTAAACTTTAGAATTAAACAGGGGTCAAACCTGTTAGGGTAAGTTGGCAATTGGATTTTCAATTGGGACTACTATTTCGGGTTGGCTTGTAAACATTTTAATAACTTGGTATTTGGTTTTGTGGTTCCAGGGTTGTTCAAATAATTGCGTATAATTAAACCGCTTTATATAAATTTGCTTTACATTAAACATACATTAACTTGTTATAGTATTAACTGTTAGCAATTCGTTTAAAAGCATCTACCGTATAAGATGTTTTCTGAAGAATTTTCGTGTAACGTTTATGTCAATCATACATGTTGAAAATATATTTTCTCTAAGAAATCAAGACATCTCGGCAGTTTTTATCAATGCGATAATAAGTGAATGAGTAAGAGTTACTAAAATAAAGTACGTGAAAAAGAAGGTTACAATAAAAGATTTATTTTTAACCAAAGGAAAAGATGCTTGGTTAGGTAATACTCGTATATTGACAACTAAATACATGTACATAATTCCTACCTTCCCTCTAGTTTAGTAATATCTTCTGTGGCTGTTTTCTGTATTTGTTCGAAAGAATCGCTTTTAAGCCATAAAGTCGCCCATTATTTACATTAATATTTCTTGTTTATATTGTAATAATTTTCATATTATGGCGTAAACAATAAATTTTCTATTCTATTCAATATGATAGCTATATTAGTAAATAATAACGATGACAATACTTTGGATGACTTTGATAATAAATCATGCCTATTTTATGTTATTTTGTTATTCGTAGTTTATGATTAAACATATAATTATTAAAAATTGTATACTAAGATTTGTTAAAACATTAAAATATAACTGTTAGAATATTGTATATTTAGAATAATACTAGTATTGAGTTAGTGCTTACCCAAGCCTCTTTATAAGTTTCTCGATGACCGTGGAGTAACAGGCACAAGATAGAGAATACATGGCCATTCCCCAGCAGCCAAATCGAACTCCCGCCTCGTACTCGATACGACTGGGGCTGCCGACCGGCGCCTGGAATTATATTGCGAGCAAAACTTACTTTAGTTTATACTTACTTTACTTATTTAGGCACTTAATTACTATTTTTAAGTAATTTTCGTTTTTCTTGAAACTATCGAAAAAATGATTAACTCGTTTATTTGTGTTCTTTTAATATTAAATATATTTCACAGTACATTAAACATATATGGTTATAGCTAATTCAATCTCCATTTTTCGCATATACCGTAAAAGACCACGCGTGAATACTTAACATTAATATATCTTTTTACTGTTATAGTCATGTCACTGTCAATGACATTCTTAAGTACATATTTTATGTACAACGGATATTTTTATCTCTTATCAGGCAGACGAATTGAAACAAACATTTTAGAGTGAATTTCCTATCTTTACGTTACATGTTGTACCAACGTATCACTTTAGTCGAATATACCTAAGCGTAAATAGTTAACTCATCTGAGTTTCCATCTAGAAAAAAGATAATTTTTCATCTGCCGTTATAACATTAATAATAAATAAAATTATTTGTGATTACGCGAACAATGGATTGATCGCAATACGATAGTTAACAACTTCGGAAAATCAAATCCATTTTAGATTTTTTGTGTACCTTGCACAATATACATTTTTTTTTTCGACCCTTTTATCGTTCCACTGTTGGAACATGGGTCTCCTCTCAGAATGGAAGGGTCAAGGCCATAGTCTTCCACGCTGGCCAAGTGCAGGTTGGCAGACTTCAAACGCCTTAGAGAAAATTTTTTTTTGACAACACTAAGATGTGCAGGTTTCCTGGCGATGTTTTCCTTCACCGTCACAGCAAATGATATTTAA
>DWDU01001898.1:0-13680 GCA_018245575.1 Jemadia suekentonmiller
TTTTTGTAGTGCCCGACCCGGGAATCTAACCCAGGACCTCCCGATCGGCAGTCGCACTTGCAACCAACACGACCAACTAATAATAACTGAATAGTAATTAGTATAATGGATTGAAAATGTTGAATAAATAAAGATGAAAACGATAAATGTATGCAAGCGTTCTGCCTGCACCCGACGCTTTCCATTAGAAGAGATTGCACCGAAATCCCAGTCTCCATCAAAAAATGTAATAGGGTTAGGTATATAAAAATGCTAGCCTAAATCAGACAAAAAATTACATAACAGAGTGTATATAAAAATCCGTTTCGTTTCAATGTTATTCTCTTCAATATATATTTCATAACATTTTCTGATGTATCCATCTACGACGTGTTGTCAACTTATTAAACATTCACAGCACGGTGAGATTAAAAAATTAATATTTCGATACCGGTACAAGCAGGGTTGATACATTTTTAAGAAACTAATTCGATGAACGGATAAAGTCGGGCGGGCGGATGACTTGTGGGGTTGCAGCGAGATACACAATTAAAAATGTATGAGGATAGCTTCCGCGTATTGGCTAATCCTGAGCGGGGGTATCAATTCAGTACGCGGCCTGTACTGTTGGCTGTTAGGAATTTTAAGATAGTCAAAATAAAGTACGTGGGACTTCGCATTTTGCAAGCCATTTGCAGATGAGACACGTTCCATCTGGCGTCTGCAGATGCAGTTTCTGCTGAGTGGATTTTTAGACGAACGTATTTGCTCAGAGATTTAAGTGGCCGGTGTGAGATTATTATTTCTATCGTCATGAATAATCTGATGTGATGTATATACATTTAATCATAAATTTTAATAATATGGAAAGTACGTATACGTGTTGTCCCAATGAGGATTTGATCTTGGCCATTGTTATTCACGATAAAAATAATTTTAGTCATTGTTATTTACGACTAAAAAGTCATTGTTATCCTTTGTTAGTTGTCGTGTCTTTTAGGACAACATTTGGGTGGCTTTGAGCGCATTTTGAAAGGCTGACTTACGTTTAGCACGGCGCCTGGCGTGGTGAAGTTTCTGTAAGGCGGTTTCCTGTCTCGAATGTACTGGAAGATCTTGGCGCCGTGTCGCAGGAACACCACCTTGTCAAGCAGGTGCGGCGGGACGTCGTGGGCGCAGCGGAGGCGCACGGCGCCGCCGCGGGCCGCCCAGCGTTCCATTTGGAGTTCCACTCGCACCTCCGTGTAACCACGAGCTGGAATATAATGGAAAATTATCATCATTGACTGTCTCGTTGGTCGTGTTGCTTGCAAGTGCGACTGGCGATCGGGAGTTTCCTTGTTCAGATTCCGCGGAACTACAAAATTTGTCTAATTTAGATTTTCTAGTAGTGACTAGGAGTCTTGATATGTGATACAATATTTCAATTATAAATATTGCAACGCTGTGCTATTCGCACAGCGCAAAGATCCACCGAAGTTTCGGTGATAGAGCAGATATATATGTATGTGGATTCGTGGCAGTGTGCAAACGTTTTAAATTTGAAGATGACCTATTTAAGAAGTCGTCGCCTTACGGCAACATCCAAATTATATCTCAACTTAAATATACTCGACTTCGTATATTAGGTACTACTGATGCTAGACTCCGGTTATATTTTAGGTGCGAATATTGAATGAAATATACGTACATAATTTTAAAAATAATGACATTGATTTGTATTCATTACGTGTTTTGATTTAATTTGCTTACATGTACGTAAATAGATGCTATATTAATTTGATTTAGTACTATACTGACCAAATATGTCAAGTAGTGGCTGATATGCGAGCTTGATGTGGGTGTATAAAAAAATGTTAAATTTTGAAGCTCCTTAGATCTGTATGGATACACATTGGACGTGCTGTCTGCCCATACCATAAAGGACCTGGCGGGATAGTATGAAAAAGAAAAAATATTTAACAAATCCATAATGTTTCTGTAATATACCACAGTATGTGAAAAACAATTTCTTAACACAGAATATTGTACAGATCTTATCAATCCTATCATTGGCTCAGCGTTGTGTTATTTTACGACCTGACTCGTGATTTTTTAGAAATTGCTCTACCCTACCTCCATACTTGGGATCACAGGAAATATGATACTCATATCGCTAGACTAAAGAATATTACGTACAACTATTAACCCTGGCTGTTACCGAAATAAAGTCGACTTGTTTTGATTGTATGAAAGGTTGGGGGTGCATTTATGGAGGTTCAAGGTTTACGATAACATCGTGTTTGTTTGAACTAGTTTCGTGGAAATGAAACTTGGGGCAATTTATTTAATAGACATTTTAATGTAATGACGGTTTTCTGCTTTCGTTTTTGCCCATTGCACTAGATCAGGCCGCGTGGTGTTTTCCTGAGGTCATCACACTTCAACTTATCATGACTAAGGAGGTGAGATATTGGATGATAAAAGAATCTGAAGCTAGAGGGTCGTGAATGAAATAGAAACAAATTGTACGGGCTAACGCCGTACGTAATGTGCCCAGTGACAGCATTTTGAGTGCCGCGCGGTTTTCCTTCCGTCTCTAATATAATCAGTAAGCAGCTAGCGGCCAACCGCCACGCGGTCACTGTTAGCTAATTAGGGAATAATTTTATTACGAATGTAACTAGCATTTATTAGTGGTGTTCAATAAAAACTATTTGGCACAAATAGCATTTCACTAACTTCTACACAAATTTCGCCTGTAACACTAGAGATATTTGACACTCTGCCAATCTTGGATAGAATCTGGTTTGATATTATAATAATAATACATACTTAATGTGTCAACTTTTCCACCTCTACAAATTGTGTATTTGAAACTTCTTCTAGGACTTATTATTAAATGATCACGCGAGGTCCCACACGGGTTAGGCAGAGCGCCAGAGGGCAACGAAACATTGTTTGTTACAGCGGACCTCGGATTAGTTCAAATAGAATAAACATAATGTCAACACGATCCCAGAAACATGTGCCTATACTCATTATTGATGTAATATCCTATCAAATCTGTCAAATAACTATGAAATGTCAAATAACAAACAAGTATGTAATTATGTAGGTATTTGAACTATCTTTTGTTAATTTGCTAGGTGCAAGCAAAAAATCAATCTCCACGTATTAATTGAATTCCAAAAAATCAGATAAAAACAGTTTTCATACAAAAGTATTGCAATAATTACACCTGATGTATATTAATTTAAATAATAAAAAAATTGCAAGTACGACACGATAACACTTAATCATGCATTTTAATAGTTTATTTTAAGAACGTTAGATTTGAATTATTTACCTGTTAATATTGATTTTATGACATTTATTTTTTATTGCTATTGACTATTCCGATAACATATTATTTATTCGCTGATTCTAATACACTGACAATTTATTGATAAATTTGAAATTGGATTGTGTAATATAATTTCATGATAAACGATGTTATATATTTTCAATAAGTGAGTATTATTATTCCTCATACATACGTACAGCGCGTTGCTACTTGTAGTACATATTCAAAATTTATTGAGCCTGTTGAAAGAAAGACGAAAGCACGGTTGGAGTACGTAGTACCTCTGCCAACGAATGTTTTGGACACTGGATCTCTGTCTATAATATAGAAAAATACGAAGGAACTAAATATGTATATTACGTCATCATCAACAACATCATTATTGCCGGATTCGAATTTGCACTTCGAATGAGACAGGGCAAAGTCGTAGTTTGCCAAGCTGACCGTGTGCGGTCTAGCAGAATACCTTACATGTAGATTATACAATACAATACAATATTCTTTATTGTACACCATCGAAAAATAAAAAGTATACAGTTAATGTTTACAAATACAATAGGCGGTCTCATCGCTAACAAGCGATGTCTGCCAGACAACCTTTGGGTAGGATTCCAGAACAGAAATCACATACGGGGTATTACTAATACAAGGAAAGTTTGGTTACATCTTATTCCGTTACCGGGAATATGTTCCTTTTCTTTTCCTAAACAGAAGATTAAAAGATTGACGCAGATTAGTAACATAAAGGTTAAAATATATTCTGTTCAACTGATAATAATGTTTTATCTAATAAAATTTATGATACGCATATATGTATGTAGCTGTAATATATCTTATATATCTGAAACTGTCAATGTGCAAAAAGATAATGAAGGACAACAAAAAAAAAACAATTGCCATCAGCTGAGAAAAACTAACAGACGTTCCATTAATCGAACGCAGACGGAACAATACGCCGGCGTTCGGCGCGAACGCTCGGCTCACGTGTAGGTATCTAGGAAAATGGCGGGGAAATATAATGTGCAATCTAGAGAAATGGCGGCACTACGCGAAAAACCCTCGCATCTCCGTTGCGTGCCATAAACCATTCCCGCCGGTTTTATGATTTGCACGTTTTACGAGTTCACCGCGTCTATGCAACTTTTCACTTGGTACGTAACGGTACACAGTCCGACAATCAATGCTGTCGTGATTTTATAATTCACTGAATACAACTGTTAATTGAGTGCCTCGTGCCGGGTGCTTCTGTTTCGGTACGCGGCCGTCAGAGGACTCACATTCAATTTATTTGATGACAATCACGATAGAAAATTTTGGAATGGCATTTAAATTTACTATTTCAACGTCTAGCTTTTGTCGTTGGAGTTTTAGACAGCATATTTGAGTTTATTATCAAACCCAAGGTGATTAAATTTCGAATTGTCTACCTAGTTAGTTTAGGTAAGAAATATATTTTGTTAGCGTAAGTACTTAAGTTATTATAATACCGACACAAATATTGTATTACTTATATATATAATTGTATTCTTATATACATAGTTGCACTTACACAGTCTTAAACAGGTAACTATTGCAGATAATTATTAAATGTTATAAGAAATTGTATTTTATGATATAGTATTTTCAAATTTTATTCTAAACTTCTAGAATTGATCCAAATTTTGGAACAGAACGCTTAAGCTACATTTAAATTTTAAATCAACCGAAAATGAGAAATGTTACCATATAACATACAAGTTTTGAATTAAGTGAAGATCTCTTTGGAACATTGAATTTGCCACTAAAAGTAATTCACCACCAAAATACCACCTGTTTTAGTGCCCTGTTGGACGTCTGTCTTTCGTGAGGTGTTAAAAATGATTATTGTGTCCACACTTTATTCTACGCTAATTGTCGACGTAACGTAAATGTACCTACATTGTAGCTCCTCAAAGTGAGAACAGTTTTGTTGATCTGCATAGTTTATCTTTTCATCATCATCATCAGCCTTACGTGCACTGAGGATATATGCCTCCCTTGGAAGGGTTTTGCCTATAATGCCTATTCTAGACATGTGGGTTAGCGATCGTTCAGTATGACTTCGCTTCTTCGGACATTTGCGGGACGAATTTTACTCTTACGTTTTATTTATTACTTTGCGCGATACACGCTAACCTGTAAATGAATTAAGTTTTTTTAATTAATTATAATCATTAATTTGAGTATTCGAAAATTCAATATGATAAATTATTGTTAAAATATAAACGCTTGTTTCCTGCTATTTTGCTTTCGCGTTAAATTGCAACACGTTTCCGCTACGTGGACTAAATTAATGTTTTCACAGAAGTGTTCCCAAATTGCTTCACCAGCGATTGAGAAATTAATTGAAAATAAAAAGCAGTTTCTTGTTTATAGGTACAAACATAATATTGGATCAATGAGGTACACTAGTCATTTGATTCTTTGCAATTCTAATGTGGTTTTTTTTAATTGCAATTGTTTTGTGGCTGTAATGTTTATTTTAGTTTGATTATATTAACATTAGTAATTGTTAATATTTATGCATACTACAATATTTCCTCGTGTTTTTTATTCTTGCAATACTATGATTTTTCTATTACTAATTAGGTAACTAGAAGTCTATATTAATGTATTGAAAATGTTGTTCTTTAAAACACAACATTTTGTTAATACTGGTAATGAAAATACTCGTATATGAAATGATTAAACCAAATGCAATAATGATATCAGTCTTTAAATCAGGGCATGTTGTGGATATTCGAAAGGAAGTAAATGGAAGAATTAATTTAAATAAATTGAGACGCAATCTGTTCGTACGTTTTTTATTTTAAAACCGATGAAACTGATTTCGTTATTATATACATGCAATTGTATATTACATACCTACAACGTCAGCTCCTTGAGGATAGATATATTCTAAACACGGTGTGCTGTGCCAACCCTATTCAGATCCAGGTAATGGTATATTAACAATATAGGTAGCTGTTTCTGGTCCCTTTTCGCACTGAGTCAATATCTCACTCCAAGACCCAGGGAGTGAATAACCGTTATAGCAAAACAGCACTGCGAAAAGATTACGAGTTATTGCTTATTAAATAATACCTACCGTTACGTCCATTTGTAGTTGGGTGTATTATTAGCGTCATAAAGACACATCGCACGGTATAGGTATGCGCGGCGCGCGCGAGAGATGCGCCGTACGTGGCCGGTGTACGGATGATGTATAATGTATGGCGTTTTGCTTCCGTTGACTCGCTACACCAAATCCGAAAGCTTCTGAATAAAATTACACCTAGTAAAATATTTTGACGTTACAATTTGCGCAATTTTTTTGAACTGCGTCTTCTTATTTTAAAATTTATTTAATTGATACATGTCGTTATTGGAATTGACAATTCTATTTGCAATTGATAGAGTTCTTACAGTTCGATAATAATTAACAAAATTAAAATAATTACTTAATACTAAGCATATTTGAAATAGTGGTGTGGATTAATCTGGCTTAAGCTATTATAAACATTAAGCATAATATAAAAGGTTACATACATCGTTGAAGCAGTATTATATTTTGTTCGACTCGCTAGTACGTTTTATAAGCTTGTTCGTGGCGGTTAGAATTGTAGGCAGCCCCCGTATTCAAACAAGTCGTCTCAATCGTAGAGTACGTAGAATATGGTGAATCAGATGAGATAGATATAAAGGAAAGTTGTGAGACATTTTAGGAATAGATGTACTGGATAGTAACTCTTGGTGATGATCTTTGAGGTGACTAAACATCTGTTTGTAATATATATTATTATTTTATTGGACGGATGGGAGAATATAGACATTACGAATTGCTGTGGAAGAATTTACAAGTTATGAATTGACAAGGAAGAATTTATAAGTTATGAATTGGTATGGAAGAGCCTAAAAAGTACAAGTTGCCATCGAAGAATCTAAAAGTTAGGAATTGCTATCGAAGAATCTAGAAGTTAGGAATTGCTATCGAAGAATCTAGAAGTTAGGAATTGCTATCGAAGAGTGTAGTACAAAATTAGTTAACTTGCCAAATGTTTATAACTCGCCAAAATGGGTATAAAAATAAGCCTATAGTTCAAGTATAGAATAGATGATTTATTATAGACCCTAAAAGCGCGGACGAGCCATTTCCGTAAACAACTGTCCATTTGACAGGTTTGTGAACCTTAGAGTGGCGAAATAAGGTTGATTTTTCTTTGCTGTTTCATACTCCCGATTTTATAAGATATCTCAAAAAAATATTATGTTTGTTATTTTGGATGGCTAAATTACTCTCATATAACATTTTACAATATGTACAACTGGTATAAAATATATAGTTACGAGAATCGCGATGGGAGGCATCTTTAATTCTGCTGAATACCATCTCATTAAATTGTTGTTCAAAGAAAATACAAAAGTTTTATTGTATCATAATGTAAGTACAATCAATTAATTAGCTTAAAAGATGCAGTAGCACGCCTATGGAGTTTCTTTCGCCGCTTCTTCTCCATAGCGATTCTTTTTCCGAAGCGGTGGTAGCTTCATTTTGACGTACAAAAAGTGTTCCAATGAACCAATTTTGAATAAATGATATTTGAATTTGAATAAATGATTTATGAATAAATTATATTTGAATTTGAATTTGAATTTAATGAAGATTGAAATCATAGTGATACTTATTATTATTTGCATCTGTTTTATATATTCTACTATTGCAATACACCGGGCATAATTCCAGACTCCGAGCCACTACTAGTACGTCTAAATTAGAAAAATCCAATAGTGCCTGATTCGACATTTGAACCTAGGACCTCCCGATCGGCACTTGCGTTTGCACCCGACACAACCAACGAGGAAGTCAATATATATAGTCTACTTCAATATACATATATTTTTGACTGGTCCGTTGGTGCAGTAGTTAGTGAACGTAACTACTGCGTCAGGGGTCGTGGATTCGATTTCCACCCAGAATAAATATTTGTGTCATTAGCACAAGTACATCGCCTCTTTGCTTCAATAACGTAAAATCTTGATATATACAATTTTACAGGAGGCTGTTGTTTAACTTTCAAAAAAAGATTGTATCTAAACGAGTTGTTTTTAACCATAATTTAAGATTAATTTCATAGTTTAATAACTAAGCTTTTTGATATAATAAAAGAGTTTTGCTAATATAATGAAATAAATTAGAATAAAATTGGCATAATTTAAGGTAAAAGGATAGTTGTTACATTCTTCCAGAAAATCTTGTCACGTATTGAAGCAAAGAGGCGATATGTTCTTTGTCTGGGTGTAAAAAATCTATATTAGTAGGTATTAATTTGAAGCTGAATTTGGGATCAGATGGCTGTCTGTGGACATGTCCTAAGATATTCTAATCATTATATGTATGCTATACGTTTCGTAATAATGCTCTTATATAACATCCACTTGAATATTTGCACTTGTGCCTCACAGTTCAATACCAATAGTTAAATCATAAACAAACAGAGGTCTCTGTAAGAATAGCGATCGTGCATGAAAAAGAGAAAAACACATAGAGAGCGCTGCGAACGGAAATCGTTATCATTTGAATTTAGAATAATTTTGCAAGTTGAATAAACGAATAAGAGAGGAAAAGTTTATATTGGCTTAATATTATATTTGGCTGAAGGAGTTAAGCAGGTGTGCGACGCGGTGACCTGCCCACACACATTGATTCGACCCATTTGTGACGCTCATTTATAATTTAGACTCCGATGTCTTCCCTGCTTCTCGATTTACATTCGAGGTGACCTCTCCGTATTAGAACTTATGTAGGTATTACGTGGATATATGTATCCGTGTCCGACATTATAATTGGCATTGTTACCGACGGACAAAATTCACGGACTACAAGATTTAGATTTCAAATCTTGAGCTTAATTAAAATTGTACGTACATACTTCTTTTGGAAGAGTGTTGAATAAAAGCACTTTGCTTTTTCTTGGAAAATTCTTCGGTGTGTATATACCCCAGGTAAAACAATATAATTACAATAAATTTGTTCTTAGTGCAATTTCAATAATCTCATTCAACATTTGCAATTATTTCACATTATACAAAGTAATTTTGTTATCAAAAAACCATGTTGTTCGTTGATAATTGAGTTTCGATTTTGAAAGGCGTGACTATATTTATTTCACTGGAACCGATGTGAGGTTAAAGTATACAGTTTTTCATTTCAGTATCCAGCAATGTCAATATCATCATCATAGAGGCCTATTGCAGTCTACTACTGGACATAGCACTCCCCTCAGGGTTCAAGCCCATAATCTCCACGCAAGGCAAGTCGGTTCAAGATCACAGGTCACAGCCTCTCGTACCATCTACGCTGTTGTCCATAAGCGACCAGGGCACATAGCTGTGTCTAGTGTAATCATAATTATCAATTATTTTGTAAGTACTCGTACATTGTCGGACATGGGTCTCTTCAGATTGGATAGGGTCGCGAACTCTGTGGTATATTTAGTACAAATAATAAACGTACATAAATCGTTAGGCTCTTGTAAAGAATTGCCCTTACTTGATACAAAGCAATAAATAGTACATTCGCTGATGGCATCGAGAGTAAAACAAAAGTGAAATAAAAAGTGCTGGCTGACTGCGCGCACAAAGTGATACCCTCGGGACTCGTGAGTGTGTCCCTGCCATGCCATGAACCCTTTTCTTATCCTACCGACTTACCGAGAAAGGTATTGCGTTTGAGTAAGAAAACGAATCGAGTATTATTCTTACTAAATTAAAATATTCATGTTACATCGTGTGTGTGCGGCCAATATTTTCAATACGTATTCACTAGTCGAAGAAAATAATGACAGTCATTTGTACGTTACTGTCCAATGTGTCATATGTATTTTTACACTGAAGGCTACACAATACAGTAGGTTAATCAGAGAAAATAACTCCATGCTTTTAATGTCCTTTCCCCATTAAATACAAGGACTGTAATGACCGTTCATTATTTATTTAAAAACACGATCAATACACATGAAGCTGTAATCAATAGTTACGCGTGTCAGTATTTACTTTTACTTTCGTGTTCATATTGTAGTCATTTTGTCATTACCATATGTGCATAAATGTATGTTCCTATACATTAATAATTATAAAATGTATGTCTTCTCATGTCTTGACTCATGTACGCTTATTATTAGAATTATTATTAGTTCAGCGGACGAATTTTCAAGTTCCACTGATCGTGAAGATATTTAATAATAGCTGTTCGAAGTTGCGTAGAGCAAACGGTTGTCCGAAATTAATTAGCGAAGCAATTAGTTGTCCAAGGTAAATAACTTCAGCAACTTGTTGGTCAATGTTAACTAATTTAGCAAATTATTGTCCAAAGTTGATTGTTAAGAAAGTTATTATCAAATAAGTCATTTAAACAAATTATGTTTCAAAATTAATTAAGCAGATTTTTGTTCAAGTTTCATTATTTGCAAATTGTGGTCAAAGATTAATTATTTGTTAAATCCAATTACTATACACGATTTGTTAATTAAGTTTATTACTGTCCAAGATTAATTATTAGAAGTGATAATTTGGGAACTTACAAATTCTTGGCAGTTAGGAGTCACGAGAGGCGTGTAAATGGTATTTTCTTTGTGTAACACGAGTTGTTCTGTTCGGAACTAATCTAGTAGGATAGAAACGACATGTGAGAGTGCGACACGTGTGGTACTGAGTTTTACACCTTTGCTTTGTGGTCAGTATATGCCTGGAAACGTAGATATTGTTAGATCTCAAACAATATCATCATGTTCAGTTTTATCGAAGGGCGAAGCCATATTCTACGAACACATGAAACAAAATTGAATTTTAATTCGGACTGCTGGGCGAAATCTACACTAGTATTAAAATAATTTAGCAATTCGCCTGGAGATATAATACGCACTTCTGACGACGCCACTCCTACATTCATATAAACAGTGTACTGAACCTACTATATCACACATACCAAGGCCACTTGACCTATATTTTAGCACGTCACTACACGAATTAAAGCCGTTTTCCTATACAAGTAGATATCTTTTATGTGAAAGTTTGAGTGAAAATAATATAGTTTGCGTTCGTTTTTTAAATAGATTGCTTAGCCAAATAAAAATCAAACGGTCTTGTTTATTTTGTATTCCAGAACAGAACCAGAAACCTCAACAAGAATAAGCCATTATTATGACAGTCATGACCTGGATCTTCTGGCTTAATAATAAATAATTCTCCATTAATTCTATACCAAGTTGAATAACCTTCTTCACTAGGTATGTCACCGACGTTCGTGGCTTGAAGCTCCGAGTAAGTACCTATGCCTTCACTCCTGATTAAACCGTAGAATTTATAATAGTCCAAGTTAAGCGACGCGACGTGTCCTATCAGTGAGCTAGGACAACGTCGATGGTTTATAAGTAGCTGGCAGAAAGTTCATTTTCATCAAGCAAAAAGATGAAGTCCGCTGATACAATAAAATAATTGCAGACACTGGTGTGTAGGTAATTATATTTATTTTAAAGCAGTTTTTTTTTATTAAACAAGCATTATATTACTTTAAATAAACATTTGGAACAATTCGTTAATTAAGAATGAATAGGTACACGAAAATCTACTTTGTAACAGCGGACAATACATTTTATAAGAACAAAAATACATTTTTGATAGAATTTACTGAATTTTAAATAGAATTTGAATACAAATGACATCCGGTTTTAATTTTTATTTTTAATACTATTTCCATATGGAATTCATTAATAAAAACCGATCGGCGTGTATTACACTTATTGCCTACCTCTTCGAGGATTACGGGTGTAATACTACATGAAATAAAGATACAGCTATGTTGAAATCGAACATACTTATACTAGAATACGTAACTAAACGGAAATGAGTTTTGTTTTTACGCGAAACAGTATTTAAACGTCTAATTAATTAATGACAATAACAATACACTAGTTAAATCGAACATACCTTCACTGGAATACCTAACTAAAAGACAATGATTTTTGGTTTCGTTTGAAACTAACTGTATATAAATTTACTGAGCGTCGTGTTGTCCCGTGAACCTTTAAATATCGTACAAGTGGAGGCTAATGTGTGGTCGCAGCTGCGATTAATTACCCTACGAGCACTTCGGTCCGGTGACCGACCCGAGTTCCTATTATTAAGTTGATCCTACATACGATCCACATAAACAAGGCAGGCTATGTCGGCTCGATGGAGGGAGGACTTGTTTCAATGCAAACTCTGTATTTTCCATTGTTCGATATTGGCCGGTCGAGTGACACTAAGATTCACTTGTCTTGGCCAAACAGATCCGATATAAGACTACAGACCTATTGAGGTGTCAGATATCATCAAAATGTGCCTGTGTATATAAATATACTGATGTTTATTGTCCTCAGAAGACCTTGTCTTTAGTGCCAGGATACAGGGTGCTGGAAGATGCCGGATATCGGGCGCTGGAAGGTGCGGTATGACGCGGTCTCTCTAGATACAGCTGCATGCTCAGGCCGTCTATGGGCAGAAGCGTAGTCGGTCCGAGAAGCTGTGCTGCGATCATCAACCCACATGCCCGGCGTGGGCTTTATGGACATAGCCCCTCAGGGGAGCTCTATGTCCAGCAATGGACTGCAATAGGCTGATTGTGATGATATTCATTGTTTTAATATAGATACGTAATATAGAATAGTTACGTAATATAGAATAGTTACGTAATATAGATACATTTAACCATCGACATTACTACCATCCCAAATCATGTCAGGCAGTTTTCAAGTAATGATTATTATGTAATATGTATGTATAGCGTATACTTGACAACCATTTGAAACTGTAAGGGCGCGAGGGTGAATTTCTTTGCTTCCTTTAAGTATCACTCGTTAAACTGAAGCACCTTGGAATTGCAGGGCCCTGTATTTTTCGCCATCGTAAGTGCGAGGTGAAGATCATTTTCTAAAACGCTTGAATTACTCTGAAAACTTGAGAAAAAAAATTTAGAAAATATGCCGTTGTTCTAATTTTGTAATTCGCAGTGTAGAGTAGAGCAGAATAGTTTTGTATAGTTCAGCTATGTCGTTTGTTTTCTTATTAGTCTTATCATGTCATTTCGCCTTTCACGGGGTGAGGGGACTTCAGAGAACATCGACATTATTTAGCTTTCCAAAACTAGGTTTGCAGTCATAGATAAGCAAAAACTAAGTTTCAGTAGCAAGGGAACGCCTACTAGTTTAGAAATCAGCCTCTGACTCCGTTACAATTCTGATGCATACTTTTTTGTTACAAAATACGTATTTTTTAAGATTAAATATTACTTGCTGTAACAGTGAAGGAAAATATCCTGCGCTTCTCAGATGTCACCATAT
>DWDU01001899.1:0-13680 GCA_018245575.1 Jemadia suekentonmiller
AACTGACCTCGAATTCGGAATCAGCGGACCAAAATACGTACCCGTAGGTAGATCCGGTCGAATGCACATTCTACTTATCTTTTTTTGTGTGCCGGTGTAATTAATTTTGCAAACTTTTATGCATGATACGAAAATGGAGAGGTCAGTTTAAGGTCCTTGTTATAAAAAAAACCTCGAATTATCTCAATATACCAGACCTCAATGGCATATATGTGTGTTACGGATTGACCACGCCATCGTGTCAGGTATATATAGGATATCAAACATAGGACTGAACTTCATTATGACTTACTCATTTGGATGCTGAAAATAAGTGAAGATTAACTGTCATGTCGAAGATGTTTTATGCATTCATTTTTTTTAAATAGTAAATGTAAATCTAATTATAAACTTAGGCTAATACTCATCATAACCTGTGTACTTACTCTTGATATCTTAACTTTAATTTGTATCTACGTATACGTTTAATCAAATGGAAATAAGAAAAAAATTATGTTAATGTTTGAATTCGTAAAAATGCTAGACACCGTTAAGTAAACTTCAGACATCGTACAACTGTGGAGAGAGGTTTGTGATAAGTAGTGACTTCACGCTAATTCAACAGTTCCGAGTGCTTCCGTAGTATCGATATTCGGAACTTTGAAATAAATAAAATTTTACTACTGTTTCCATAACATCAAATTAAATTAAATTGAGAGAGATTATCTATATAGCATTTGTTATCTAATCAGTTTTTAGCCTACTCTTTGAGGCAGTGACTCATTTACATCGGCCCGAAAGTTGTGATAGTTATCAATATTATTATTGACTTATATGCAGTCTATCAACAGACATATCGATATTATAGAACATTTTCTCCTATTTCATCCCTCGTCCATACTACTACGAACACGTTTCAAAAGCAGTAATCCCCGTAAGATATATCAATATCAAACCTTGATGGCGTCGTTCGCTCATTCCAGGCCCACAAGAGAAATTTGCGTAAAGCGTCTTCCCATAGAAAACCACTTGCTATAACTGATGGCTGACATTACAGAGAATCGTATGATATCCCATATTCAACAATTGTGAGAGGGTGTCAAGGACGTTTACTTTAACATGTGGTTATCCACTCGTCGTAATGTATGTGTGACATACGGATGGTTAAAATTCTATTCTAATTACCTACAGGTAAATTAGTTACGAGGTTTAATTTACAACAAGTTGGATCGTAATTGAAAGTAGTAACAAAAACATTTATTATATATAAGGTTGAATTATGACAAACTAGGGATAATAATTTTCCATCAATTTGACTATGTAATAGATTATATTTTAAAATCAACCGAACTTTAAAAACTCATCCGAAGATGGCGCTGGATGTTGAAGCAAATTTTGCTTCTTGCGTCAGTTAACAAGTATTTAAAAATCCTCGTTACTTCTTAACAATCAACATTAATGACTTGTTATCCCAGTAGTTAGGCTGACTGCTGAGACGGAGGTTGCTAGTTCGATTCTAAACTATGTAATTATTTTTGTGATGGTCAAGGCTTCACATACACCGGTCAAACATCCAAGCTCTGAGCTACTACTAAACATTTGGAACTGGAAAAACCGAATAGTACCCGACCTGGGCGTTTACATTACAATATATTCCGAACTGACGCTCTTATCAGCATCGTAATAATAAAATAATATTTGCTCAAGATAATGAATCAAGCATAGGCGACCAAATTCCTACTCGTGTGTAGCCGACGCGTCTTATCTTTTACACCGCTCCAATGAACACTTTAGATGACGTCATAATCTCGCGTATCATTCAACTGTGGAGTGAAATCTCCACAGACTACGAATGTTATTCGACTTATCAACTTATGAATAGTTGAGAAGGCTTGTAATAAAGTTATTTCCGCAGTTCTCAACGCAATTTATTGTTACTAGCTAAGTCAAACCTAGCCATTTGAATACCGGCTACCAACCTAGTAAATTTTCCTAGTTCATTCCTGTTACTTTTGGGACAATTTGGAACAAAGTTTCTCATTCAGATGATGATTGTACGTAGTGCACTAAATAAGTGTGTCCAGTTAGGAGAACTTAATCGATTGAAGATAGTCAGGGAGGTACAATTCATCTTGAATGCGAGCCTATAATATAAGCCTTGATCATGTCGTTTTCTGCTACAAAAAAACGAGGATGATTTGCGAGAACAGTCTAAGACTAGGTACCATAATCGTACTTCGGTTTGTGCCGTCACTAATAAAAAAGCTAATAGATTGAAAAAAAATTCAATTCATACAACATAGTTATTATCTTCTGATTTGAACAGCAAATGTACCTTTAAGATAGCTCAGTAAGCCTCAATAAATGTTTTAGATGACGTCACAAACAAAATGTACTTGAACAATTAAGATAATTATATTACATAAAAATAGTCAAGATATTAAAGCTAGGTACTGCATTTTTTACTCTCTTCGTTTAGTCAAAAAACCTTATCTTTTTGTTCCACTTCAATAAACGGAAGACGATGTCATTTAACGTAGGAATATATAACACATATTATCTGTAATTATCTGCTTTTTTATACTTAAAACGAAAAATACTGAGGAATTTTTTTTTATAAGTACGTAATGTTCTTCACAAGTTGATCCTCATCTCATAGAGTCTTCAAAACATGACGTAAATCGCACTCACTTGAGGCCGTTCTCGCCTATCTCAAGCTTCCCGTTATCATTGCTACGTCCCGACGAGCACTCGAGGTGAAGATGTAATCTTGCCGTGCTATGCTTGTGCGAACTTTACAGTTATTTAAGATGAAATTTGCTATTTTATGTAGCTTTCCTATGGAAGTATGGAATAAAACAAATCATTAATAAATATTTGAAAATATTACGATCAATGCGCATATTTAAGAATGTGATGTTGAGATAATTTGGGCTGTGTTGAATATAATACGTAAGTTCAAAGACTGAAATGTTTGTCTAGTATTTATTTATTATTAATTAATTTATTATATATTCTTGTACCTTATACTTTTTTTTGTCATTTATTCTTTCTATGCACAGCTTTTATTTTATTTTTTTAATATTTTATAATAAACTATACTACGTTTCATAGACACATTTCGCTAAGTTACTGGCGTTAATCTTTTAACTTTTATAATTCATCTATTTGAATTAGACTTCATCATTTCAAGAAGCCTTCCGCTGCGCTTCAATATAATAAGGCATTAATTGTTATACTCAGGTCTCAAGCATTAGGTAGGATGGTACGTTCTTAATTACAAATTTTCTTTTTCAAAGTTATTTTCTTGTTTTGGTCTATGTATATGTCTACGTGGTGTGCAATAAAGTGTTTTTGTATTGTATTGTACAACATCCGAACCTGACTAGATAGAACTCAATCTCAACTAAGTTACGTGACAGCACTCTGGAGTGTTACTCCACACCGAATTAAGCTCGAGATGGCGCCATAATTATTGCATTGCTTGCGTAATATTGGTTAGCCGGATTGTGCGCTTACTTCAATGTACCAGCAGCTACTGAACGTAGCCGTTGTGAGAAGGATGGCCCCAATGAACAGTGAAGCTGTGTGCGGATTAATCACACGCGAAGATACAATGTCCATTTGAAATGTACAATACAATACAAGAACACTTTATTGCATACCACATAGATAACATATTATGTAAAGTAGCTGAAATAATGTTGGAGAATAAAGATAGGCGGTCTTATCGCTAAACGAGCGATCTCTTCCAGACAACATTAACTGGAGGGAGCTTATTTAAAGAAGAAAAATGGTTAGGGCATACAAAATTATAGTTTATCACAGTAGAGAAATCATATGTAAGAAAAATGTACCCACTAAAATTTAGATATTAAAGTTCTTTAAAAATAAAGTGGATTTATTTCCGTGCTTGATAATAATGTTGTCGCTCCATTATAATTATGTAATCAACTACATTAGTTCCAAGGTGTATAGCGCTTATATACAGCATGTTTTTAAATAATCAAAATGGGAGAAAAATGCTGGAATCATATAAGTGCTGTTTTCATTATTGTCGTATCTAGTTCTCTATATATACGTATCGGTGAAACTATAAACATTAGTCTAGCCATCAACACATAACTTATATTGAAATTCAACTAATTGTATGACTGCGAGATGAAAAACTTTTGACAAATGTTCGCTTAATATTTTTCGGATAATTAGCGTCTTGACAAGTTGGCGCCTCAAGTCTTCATTACATAAGTTGCAACACACAAAGTTTTGAGCATCGCTCCGAGGTTTATCTTGAAGCCGAGCAAAAAGATAAATAAAGTTTAAGTACGCTGGAATATACTTAATTAAGTGAACAGAGAAGACGGATTTAACTTAGCTTAAGCTGCCCTCTCTAAATTACAGACAAAACAAATAACAGTAAATAATACAAACGTAACGTAACGTGGCGCCTGTAATATTCAAAGAGGAAGACAGAGAATTGTAGTACACTCCTATGTGTCACCAGTTACGTTTACGTTCCGATATATAATAAGCGGTGAACCTATTGCCATGCACAGAGCACAGAGGGCACTTCAGACTACAGACTACGTATTCAGACTACGAGAAATTTCAACTAGAAAATCTATAGTATATAATTCAAGAACGTGTCAATTATTTATGCAATATGTGTGCAAATCAAACAAATCAGATTATAATATTATCGATTGAAGTTGAGTTTAAACCGTCATTAATAAATCCATGCAATTTCGTAAAGGATATGAGATGGATTTGTGAAATAAATTATTTATAAATACGAATACACGATTAAAATTTCGTTTATTAATAAATGATAAACGTTTATTTCAATGTAGTAAATTAAAACAAGCGTATACAGAAGAGACCGTATTCCTGGATGAAAACGTTAATCGTTAAATACTTTTTGTTAATTTTGAGGATTAAAGAAAAAATTTTTCTCATTCTAAGAAGAGATCGACGCGATAAAAGGTTGATGATGTTAAAATGAAATTATTCAAATTTTGAGCACTGTTAGAAAATGAATTCAATATTACTTTTTGTATGTGGGAGTATTTATTGAATAAATTTATATGGTAGAACGTACTGCTGTTGAACGATGGAATAGTATACCTGTATATGCAATATGGATAGGGTAAACGGTCGGATGCAAACATCGTGAGATGTGACGTCACTGTAATGGTGTGGTCATATCCTTGTAGAGCCAACACTGTACATTCCGTACTCTACACACTACAAGTCTGCACTCGTCTCCCGCTTTGTATACACTGATATACGATCGTCGGCTGTCTCTACTTTGTTATCCTTATGTAATAAAACTGGAATTTTAGAAATTATTCCACATTTGTTTCCTTCCCTATTCCTAACCGAGACGAGGTACGCAGATGCATGTACATATATTTGCATATAATTTCATTATAATTCAACCAGATGTCTGTCTGACATCACTGCTCTTTGAACAAAAAAATTGTATTACGTTCAGTTATAATTAGCTACGACTTTTTTAGTGTAATTATTTTAAGACCAAGGTTAACCTTTTTTTGAATTATCTTGAAATGTATTTTTGTTGTATACTATTTTTGTGATTTATTCGAATATGACCGAGCCAAGATACGAAAAAAGACTAAACTACACAGGTAGATACAAGTAACGTTTTATTTTTATCGCGTAATAAAATAATCATACTGAATTTTAAAAATACCACAGAGATGAACGACAAGCCTTTAAGAGATGTTTGGAACCGGGTACTCTCTTCCTAACTCGTGAGGGACTTGGGGTGACGATATATTAATGTACATTACATTACAAAACGTACCTCTAAGACATTTGTAATTGAAGTTGATTGCGTCGTTAGTCGAGTGGTTTCAAGATTGCTCATCCTCATCCAAAGGTCTTGCATTCGATTACCGAGTCGAGTATCATTGCATTTTTCAAGTTTTTTTCTAGTTTAAAATTTTAGTACTGATTCCAACTCTACATTTGTGCCCGGTTTATGGCAATAGACTCACACCCTGTTCCATGGAGGGAAATGCTATAACTATATATCTTTTATATTGAAATTAACCTGGCTTGGCATTAAACAGCTTGTGGTGGAACAATTTGGATGAAGTGGTACTTTAAAAGCAATAACTGGTTGCAATTTAATACACGAAGAAATAATAAATGTGAAATAAAGCCGTGTCATTAAAATTTTATGTTAATCATGACAATTGTTTAAACATAGCAATGAAATCGGGTAATTTTATTTGAGTACCACTTAATAATGTGTTGTAAAATTCATGCTTCTATTAAAATTGGTATGAAAATTTACGCAAAGGCTTATAGTTGGTGTATAACTAAAATTTAACTTCAAACTTTATATCGTTGCAAAGTGTTACATTGACACAAATTATCGTTTTCAAACGCGTCATCTATTTCATGCAGTGAGAAAGCCGTAGGAAAAAAATTCAGGCACGAAACTAAACATGTTAGTTAGCTACTATCCATATCGTGTCCTTAATTACATAACATTTAATTAAGTCACACAAGTTGAAACCTGACCGAATCCGTCGCCACTTTTAATCTACAACCACGAGACAGCTACAAGAGCTGCATGGTTATGACTATCTAATATACATATTTAACAATGAATAAAATAATTTGAATTTCAAACGCTAATTTTTTAGGTCATCTTACATATCACCTTACAACATAAGTCAAGCTTATACATGAAAATGATATAATTACTTAAGTTTATAATGTCCTTGACTCAGCTCATTTTGAAACGAAACTTATGTAAGTCCAATAGCGTAACGTTAGGAATGTTTGTTGAAGAAGATGACTAAAAACATAGGTTTTATCTACGTGACATAAAGTCATGAACAAAATTCTACACCGAAAGAATAATGTCACTAACGGAGTCCTCTGACAAAAATAACAGTCGCATGACGTGACATGTGTTAAGACGTTATGCGATAAAGCGTCCCTTTGACACCAACTCCGCGCACGAAGAATAAGATATTGTAGTATTTAGAAACCACACTTTGAAATGTTGCCAGCATGAAGTTATCATGTATGAAGCCATTAAACTGCCAGTATTTGCACAGCTAGGAAATTAGTATACGTTCGCAAAATGAATATACAGCCAGCATGCAAGCATTAACATAATCTACGCCCCGCATATAGCACTGTCTAGGTGAACATGTATAGTTAAGAATATTGTGTAATAAACAATTCTATATTATCAATTATAATAGTATTAAGAATAATTGTATTAACCCAAGCCTTTGTATATATTAATAGAAAGCGGTCTCGTTTTATATATTGTTTGATTACATTAATTTTTTGTACGGTTCAAGACTTTATGTCTCTGAAGTGTTTACAACAAATATAAATGTAATGGCAGTAAGTTTTCCACGTACTTCATAGAGAGACGTAAACGTAACTGGTGATATGTGGGAGTATTCTACACTCCTCTGTCTACCACTTCAGAAGTGAGAGCAGTGACGACGTGTTTTTTAACATTTCGATCCCAAACTAGAGAAAGCTTGTCCTATACGAACTAAACAGCTAATAAACTACGTATGTAAAATTCTAAATAGATAGTATGTAGATAATTTTACACTCACACCCATAACATAGTATACCTATAATTTTCACACAAACATTTTGTTCTGACTGGGAATCGAACTCACAACCGCCTAGCTCAGTAGTCGGGGTCATTACCCACTGAATCAAAATATTGTCGTCTGGCTACAGTTATTGTTGTATTAAACAACCGTTACCTCTATGAGCTGGTTTAAAACATAAGTCGTCGTTACTATGTCGTATATGTGAATAAATAAACAAGCCCTCCCCTGTGACTGCTGCCGCGTTGTGTGTAATATCAAACGTATCCCTTGTAACGTGGTTGCGAAATATTAATGATTTAGTCCCTTTACTGTGCACGGGTCACTCTCAGCAACTGGTGCCTGTTCTGGACAATACGGGTAAGTTTTTGTAACATTCTCGTATTCCCCCAGTTTACCAAATGTGTAATGATAATAAACGGATACCGATGTTGAAGTATACATTTTTTTTAAATCACTGTAATTCGAAGACTTTGGCTGGGATCGATAATAATTATTTTTCAATGAATATATTCGGGTGTAAGAGTATGTATGCAGTTCATAGAGTTATACGTTCAGACTTACGAATGCTGTTGCAATTTGTATGTATTTCTATTAATTTATTTGGATTACAATTTACATTTTCTTAACACATAATTTCTATTTCCTATCTTCTAAAACTCTTTCGCAAGTTTTGTTTGAGAGAAAATAGCAAAATATTTGATTTTGTGTGCGCGTTTCTGAAACTCAAAACTTTTGTATAATTCCTAATATATATGGATAAATATTTCCACGAAGTGGTGATAGGTGGTGAGTTAATTGTTATTCACTGAGCACAACTGCAGATTTCGAGTCACCATAAGAAAATCTAATTAAGAAAAATCCAGTAGTGTCCGACCCGGGATTGGAACCCGGGACCTGTCGAATGGCAGTCACGCTTGCATCTAACACGACCAACGAGGCAGTCGTGTATAATTATTTAATACATAAATGAATTCATTCAGAAATCTCTTTTCAATAATTATACCAAACAGAATGAGTCTTGTCATTCATTATCTTTTGTAATATGTTTCTCTTTGTCAGTTAAATCCATTCAATATAATTATGCATTATTTTAACAGTATTTAATTTAATACCCTTTCGTTTTTATAATGAAATAGTATCATGCGCCTCTATTTAAGTACCCTTTTCATATTTTAATTGTGTATCTTAATTATAACATTATGAAATTAATTATGATATCCAAGTTATATTAAAATATTAAAATTATAATTATTTCTGTGCAATATACTATAATACGACTACCTGCGACGCAAACCTAAAAATAAGGCACAATTCTGCTGTTTATTTTTGTGCTACTATGCGTACCTTTCATTGAATAACATTTTATGACTAAGAAAACCGCATCTATCATTTCATTTTACGCTATATAGAAATAAACAAACCGGTAAAGTCTTGCTTAAGACATCTTTGCAATGTTCCGAACACGTTAAGCGAACTAAATACGAGGCACACCTAGACACGAGGCAGACAAAAATACTTTCGTAGCGCAACACGGTGCTGAGGGCAATGTTTCTTTGAATACACTTCGCGCTCGCAGCTGGGGGATAATGATCCATTTGCCCGTTTTAATGAGCAGGCGACGCACAATGGCCGCTCGTTATGCCAACAATGGTGACTCCACCACGTGGGGCCCGTATCAATTGGGGCGCAAGTGTTACCTTCGCATTTCACGCTACGAATGTAACTTCTGATCATATTATCAATGCATTTTCATGTACTCCATTCGCGGAATCCCGTGTATGTCGAATGGACGTATATATTTTTGAAATATTGTTATTGATGACTATACTGATATTGTTGATTTATACTAGTCTGAAGTACTCTTTACAATATATGTATATATACGTCATGTCACACCTATAATACCCGAAGAGGTAGGCATAGGAGTGTAGTACAGTCCTACGTTTCACCAGTTACGTTTATATTCTGCTATGGAATAAGTGGTGGAGCCTATTGCCATATAATGAGCACAAATTGAGACTCTGACTGACTACTAGAAATTTGATCTAAGCAATCCCGTTTAAAAAACCCAATGACGCCTGACCAGGTATTTGAACATGGGACCTACCGATCGGCAGTCGCGTTCGCATCCACTCGGCCAACGAGGCAATCAGTACAGTTTTATCAATTAAATTTACAATTAAGTACTAGAGTAGTTAGTAATAGTCGCTATCCTTCCTATTTGGTGTTCATCATGGATGCGTTACTATTTTTTATGGACTCCGACTGTAAAATAAATTGTTACAATAACAAAACAGCGTCAAGGCGTAAAAAGGTGCAAATGTAGCGGTGTTATTGCACCAGACGAATTGCATTCTAGGTTTATATGAAATTACTTAAAACTGAATTTATTCCAAGGTACCATGTACGTTCTGATTCATTTCGTTACAGCGCTTCTGACTGCTGCAATATCGACGTGCAACTTGAGTTATTGCGTGTAAGTTGGAGCTTTGTGGAGACGTCACTTGTCGCACTGTTGGCGATCAGCTCTTACGGTCAGTCCACTAATCTGATACAAGATTTTCATCAATCCCGTGTCGTAAAATTGCGTTTAGTAGTTCAAGCGATCGTACCATCTAATTATTGAACATATTAGCCGTATAGATGTTATAAATCAAATGCAGCGATTAACAAAATATAATCAATGGCCTTTGCGTTTAGTTCAGATGATTGAAAAAAATATGTGTTAGTAAAATTTACTTTGTATTACACAAGGAATAGTTTTATAGGCGGTCTGTTTATTACCTTCTAAAATTAAATCAACATCATTCCGCGCCAGAAATCATTCGGTGTCTTCTCGAATAGAAAAACAAATTATCTCTGCTTATTATAATTAGGTAAGAATACAGGGAAGCTACTCATAGTACTTTTTTATTTAATGCATCTTAAATAAAAACTGAAATTAAATCTTAAGCCTAGATTTTTATCTAGAATCGCCGACGGTGAGACACATGGCTTACACATACATACATTTATATGTCGGAGTTTATTATACCTCATAAAGAAACGTCATGTTAGGAGAATTTTCCCGTTGGAGAACCTTTTGTTAGATTAACTGGTGACTAACCTTACTTCTAGACTAATAACATCCACTAGTTAAGAAATATTGCATTTTCGCCATAAAACCCTACAGACTTTATAATAGCACGTTTGCTCAGAAATAGTACAGTAAAAGTTATTACCAGAGACCTTATTGAAATTAAAACATGAAACAAGTCCGTACAATATTTCGGTTATGGACAAGTGTTGTACACAATCCGTGCCCTTAGTGTGTTAAGGTAATTCGCACTAAAGTTCAATAAATCAAGTTAGTGGCGTGAAAACGAATTGAGGTATTGTGGATTTTTTTTTTTGGGAGAATGAATCGTTTATTACATAACAGAATTATTAAAGTATGAAATTGAAAGAATTACTAAAGAGATTTACAATGCAAAAAATAACTAAACGTTAATGTAATATTTATATGTAATATTAATAACTATATGTTATGATAATGATTTTAAAAGTCACAATAATAACTATATACTTATATATAATACCGATAGTAACTACACGAAGTATAATTGTATTTAATGATAATAACTGTATTTAATGATAATAACTGAATTAAAAATTTTCTAATTAGGTATTCTAGTAGTTGCTCGAAGATTGATTATTTATGTGCTCGGTGTATGGCAATAGGTTCACCTCACCACTTATTCCATAGTGGGACGTGAACGTAACTGGTGAAACGTAGGAATGTTCTATTGTATTGTATTTAATTATAATAACTGTATTGAACGATAACAATTGGATTTAATAATAATAACTTGATATAATAATAATAAATGTTAAAGCATTTTCCGTATATCGGACCACATTTTTTCGTGTTTACACATACACTGAGCATAAATTTAATTATATTACATCGTACGTGACACAATAATACGAGACGAAATTGGCAACACGGCTGAATTTTCAGTACGTGACGAAATATCTGTGCCGCGCGTCGCTTCCTAAGAGCTTATGTTGGCGACGCCTGTGCATATTTGGACACGTGTCTAGGTGAGTACGACGAAATGCGTTTGCGATATACATTTGAAATGTACCGTAGAGACAACGGTGCAATTTTATTCTGAAAATATAACTGGACGAATGTACATTCGTGATACATGCATTCTCAGCAAAGATCACTTCTCACTTGACGTGATTCTGGAAAAAGCACGTTAAGTCATTGATTGCAGAGGTATTTGGTACCCAGAGCTCATTGCCTCCACGTAATGTAACTGACGTGACAATACAATTGTGATTCTATATGAATAACATTAAAAATTGACATAGATTCCATATAAGTTACAGTTTGTCTACATATGTAAAAAAAATAACGCTTAATATAAACATCTGAATGAAAACTATATTGTAAAATCAAATCATTTCAAATATCCCGCCAAGTTCGATCAATTGGGACCTATCTATATACATTTTATCATACTATTCTTCGTACAAACCTGAAGTGATCTTTTGAATCCGTCCGTAACGCCCGTAATGTCGTCGGCTATCATTTTCGACGGTGACCAACTGTTACCGCATAGGCTTTATGTTTACAGATAAATAAAAAATATGTGTAAGTAGCGTATCGTATGTGATAGTACTTATGACGTACAATAGTACAAAACATAAAATTGGCAGCGCGGCATGAGGCGAGTGCTTGGTACGTGACGAAGGAGCGGCGTCGCGCCGCGCAGGCTGAGAGCTTACGTGCGCGACGCTTGTGCATGTTTCAACATGTCTTCATGTACACACAGCTCCAGAAAATACATTTATCTATTTAAACGAGCGTACATATTTATATTCATTCATCTAGAACGACTGTTTAACAGTTTAGTAAATGTAGGTCACTAAGAATGACTCCAAAATAAGTTTTATGGAAATTTCCTAGCAAGGAATGTGCAGATGGCTGCCAGCTCAAAGTCTATTTAAAAAATGTAGGTTGAATGCCTATTAGGGTAGTTGACTTTTTAACTTTTAACTACAGTTAATTTCTTAATTATAGTGATCATAGTATTGCATACAAGTATTGAGGTGTCATTGCTTTTATCATAAATGGGGAAGAGCATACAATTCTTCTTAAGATACTAATAATAAGATACTATTTGAAGATACTAAGTTAGGAGAAGATCATACAATTCATTTTTTGATATTTAAGATACCAAGTAAGCCTTATCGGTACCCATTTCGTTGAAATCCACACATACATTATTGACATCGAGACAGGAATGTCAACAATGAAAGTAACGTATGGTTATAATATGGATTCTATTGACAGGAACGCCATATCGGCTGCAGCGAAATAATGACGCGTCGTCTCATATTTCATAACGAAACGTCATTGTCTGGTAAAGGATTGATCGTGCCATTGTAACTATTCTATTGCGCGAGCTCAGTGGGCTGTGCCATGAGAAAAACGCGGCCTATACTCACTGCACCATTTCCAATAAATCTTTTTATTACGTCGTTTTTATTTCGATACATTCCTACCACTATCTGTCCATTTTATGATTCCACAGTGGTCATAGATGGTGCCTTACCAGAATATTATACATATATACAATGTACATATTCACTACATGACCTTTTTTGTTATATAACATTTGTGAACGTAAAAATCATAATTTCGACATTTAGGCAAATGTTCAGTAATACCTACGAGCAATTCAAAATCCAAACGAACTGAGAAGCTGTTGCGAGTTAGTATTCTCCGACATAAATTCCTGAGGATATCCTCGTAGACAAGTTAACTCCGAAACCTCTTACGTCGTTCCACAAACTCGTTTTGATCCGGAATGAAATTAGCGCGAGTTGTCGCACCATAGCTACTCCATTGGATTGGTCCCACGCTGTGTAAACTTTTTTGCAGCTGTTGCTGTTCAATTTCATTTAAACCTTTGAACTCTATTTATTAGCCTTTATCAGTTGATTATGTTGGAGTTAAAAACATAATTGGGCTAGGTATTTTTTTTTTAATTGAATAAAAATTATTTCACTATTCCATAGTAGGACG
>DWDU01001900.1:0-13679 GCA_018245575.1 Jemadia suekentonmiller
CTTCCGCCCCCCCCCCCCTCCCCCCCCCCCCCCCTCTCCCCCCGCCCTCTCCCCCGTACGCTCGATTTATTAAAACCGATTACCGAGCTAAGCCGACGCTCGCCTGACTTGGCGCTTGCTTTATCGCCGCGGTTGCATTTTATTAGCCAAAATATGACGATGATAATACACACACCTTTATAGCCGTTAGTTAATCGAGACCATTACTCGGCGTTTCGACCGTTATTGAAGGCTCGCCCGCTCGCGGTGCAACGCGCGCACACACACGTGACTTGTGGATTTAAAGCCGCAATAACTGAATTATACTCGGTAATTGTATACGATAAGTACGCATAACATAACGCCTGTGTTTCCGCCAAAAGGTTGGCATGGAAGTGTAGTGTTGCGACTTTACGTAAATTATGTTATATGCACATAAGTTCAACCATGGAATTGACGGTAATATCTAATGAAATATAATGAAAATAATATTTTCTTTCATTTAAAAAAATATCTCAAGACTACTGTTCTGGCAATATATGTAATATTGCAAGAACTTTGGCTGCGGATGCTGTTAATCAGCAGCATTTGTATTTTGAAGTGATGAACTAGCTATATTTAATACAATTTAATAGAATGCCCGTTTCATAGCAATCCGTCCTTGTTGATGCCACGTGAAAAATGATTACCTCAGCACGGAATCATCAGGCATCTTTGTATGTTTAGTCTCTAATAGAATTACATTCCTATCAATATTCTGTGACGCATGCGTCACTATATTCTGAAAATGTCGTCACGCGATCTGTCGAGAAAGCGTTACAGAGAGAACTGAGTATTAAATATCTGTGTCCTTACAAATCGACAGCTGCTTTCGAAGACTTCATGATTTCCTGATCAGCCATTGACTGACTTACTTGGTCCTGATCAAATAAGGTAAGAATAACTTTGTCTCCCTTAGATCCTGCGTCCATTTATGTTTGCATTGTAGCTGTAACTGTTTCGACATTCATACATCTACTGTACTTCCTATATCTCCAGAGCATTAAAACATTAAATTCAATTATTTATTTTTCTATCTATATGTACTATTATACCAAGAACAACATTAGGATCGATTCGAACGAATCGATATTGCAATCAGATTACATCAAAAATATTGATATTACTTACATTGTATAATTGCCACGTATCCAATCAATAACACCAATTATAATTATCCCCATGATAACTGTAAAAAACTAAATTATTAACCCAAACGCTGCTAATGAAGAAGAAAAAAAAATTTTAGACATAATTTTAGAAATAATTTTAGACAAGTCGCATTACATCCGATTATCAATATTAATGATACGTGTAAATACGACCATTACCATTTCCCACGGCGTAGGTAGAGTCCGTCGGCGAGCGGTGCTCGGCGACCGGCCGTCACCTGTCGAGACCCCGCCGGGGAAAAAATGCATAATAACCACCAGTAATCGCCAGTAATCATTGCCACCAATAACTGTCGAAACGACACTAAATATTGTTTGTTGAATGCCATCATTCCATAACGACCGACACCTTTAGCCGGCACAAAGAGTCGAGCACCGAACCAGCCAGCTGCCCGCTTACGACTTCCGAAGACAATGATGAACACAATCATAAAGTGTCCAATCAAATTGTTGCATCACGTACAGTATGATCGGCGCGTTTGATTGTCGTCTCGCATAATTTTTAATTTGGCCGAAATATATCGCAACACTTAAAGTATGCAGAATACTCGGTACGACAAAAAAACTCAATACGCGCTTCGAAAATAACTATATGTAGTAGCCACCGCTGCGTTTGGACTTTTGAAATTTTTTAATAAATAATTTGTATCAAATTTTACTTAGAAATAAAATAGTAGCAGACACATATTTTTTACATAATAAAAGAGCACAATACGCCTGCAATGTAACATTGTCAAGAGATTAGCGAATAGATAAAAATTCATAATTAACAAAAAGTCAACTTGTAAAGAGAGGTTTTTAAACATGTTGCATTATGTGGGAATACAGTGGGAAACCCGCGTTTTTGTGGCGCGTAGGTACATGCAGTGTCGGATTATTTTTAATTAACAAGTTAACGGTTTACTTACATCTTAAATCAGTTAAAACTATAATTTTGTTATTGTTTTTTTTCGTACTGCTTTGATTCCGATTTTAAAAAAGATATACTTATGCAATTATCTAGAGTACTATCTACAGTCTGAGTGTAGGTAAATGAGCATTGTAACATTTTTTGTGAAAATAAATTTTATTACTATCAATATAATTTTAGATAGAATATACTTTTAAGTAAGTACATTAAACGCTTGTGCCTAGCTTTTCGGGGATAATAGGCATGATGTTATGACAATTTAAAAAGTTTGTTTTTTTTTCAATGGTATATATAAAAAAAAACATATTGGTACCTATGTAATCAATGGCTGCTATCTCTTTCAACCCCTAATTACGCTATTGGAAGCGGATGTTCTTGTCTTATCATACATATACCAAATAATTAATAATAGTAACATGAAATGTACGGCTATTTTTAACGTACATTCACCCGCAAGTCCCATGGAATAGATGAGCCTATTGCGACGTTCTAGAATAAAATATACATCGTCCATTTCTATGTTTAATCAGTAGCTGTACAAAAATATTTGTGATATATACAATAGCGTGTAATATTGTACATCCGTGCTATCTACAAGCATGGCCTAAGTCTATTTATAATACAATAATCCGCGCGATCGTCACGTCCGCGGACATCGATAGCTAATTGTCGAGCTATTAAAAACGGATAAAACCATTCGCGGCGCGACCGATCGCTCACATTGCGGTTGCCGATAATTTATAAAGACGTCTTCACACCACCCGACAGGCTGGACGCTGTTTTATGGTGTTTAAAAATAATTATGTAACTGTTTTATACTGTGTAAAAAGCAGCATAAGTTCAATTGATTTACTTCTTTTGTAAGACATTTTTAATATATTGTAAAATATATGGCAATTTTTATAAAAATATACACAATCATTGTTTATTCCCGTTTATCGTTTTTTTTTTATTAATGGAAAAAAAGAATTATTGAGATGTAACGTTTTCAAATATACGAAGTTTCTGTAAGGATTGAGATATTTGGTACTTAGTGCTTTCTGCCTATTAGATAAAGGACCCAACGTACTGATGTAATGATAAATAATTTTTGCTTTTGTGTTACATTTTGCTGTAAAGAAGGATATGTACGTGTACAGGTGCACTAGTAAATGACCTTTTAAAAAAATTGATAATTCCGTCCACGTGGCGTCCCACTGCGGATACGCTTAATTACAACGAAGGTTCTGGAAAGATGGAATTAAATGAATATTTCAATGTAACATAATATATACTAACAACATTCCATTTTCCACTGATGAATTGTATTACTATATAAAATCATATCCTAAGCTGTGAGCTGTAAATAAAACATTTTGAAGAAAAAACCATAACAATACATCACTTTTACATTTTCCGAAGGGGTAAGCAGATGAGAAGAGTTCAAAAATATATTATCTATTATTATAGTATCTCCTATTGTTCCAAAGCAAGATACGCAACTCTATCTCTTCTAAGATTGCTAAGTAAGAGTGCACTCTGCACGCTGGCTATACTGGTTGGCATAATTTGTGCATATTAGAGAACGTAATAAAGATTAAAGCACGTAAACATTCACCTGATCATCATAAAAATAACGTCGATCACTGCTTGCTTATTCCATCAACAACTTATCCAATGGTTATTTGTAACATTTAAAAACTAACTAAATTAATTATTTCAGGCTGAATTTAGAAGACACTGCGTATATTTATTAATATGTTTTAATTTTAAAAATCAATAAAAAAGCACTATTTTCCGCAAGACATATAACAATAATGAATAGTGTTACACCATTTGCGTACCTACTCGGGATCATGGAGGCGTGATGTTGTTATAATGAAAAACTAAAACATAACACAATTTCATTAATATTAAATATTTTCCCATATGACGGAGCATTAAAAACTTGATCGCAATGTTATCATCACAGCGCATATGCGCATATAGCGTAATTCTTTCTCAATTTCGCGCGCCACCGCTCAAACAAAGTGTCTGTGAGCGAGTTTTTGTTCGATGATTTGATCGATTGCATTCTACAATCACACATGTACAATGAACCGTATGTGTTAACATTACGCTACTCACAGGTTCATTTGACACATATGCGTTTTCAAAGAACGTAATGATATTGATTGCCTTGTGGGCCGAATGATCATTGATAGAGTCATATATGTACATATCTGTACATATCTGTACGTATTACCATGTTTTCCTCATTTAGTCGGAATTTGTGCCCGGTGTATGGCAATAGGCTCATCCTCTATTTCATAGTAGGACGTAAACGTAACTTGCTAAACCAGGAGTGCACTTCCTCTGCCTACCTCTTCGAGGACAACAGGCGAGACGTTACGTTTTATTTTTATACAAAGTTTACCAAGATTGAATTTGATAGGTCAGTGGACTCAAGTATCATGAATATATCCTAATATATAATTATTTTTTAGTTGAATCTCATAATAACATTATTTAAAATGTGTTAATATGTATGTATATTTTATATCGATGTGTTTAATAATATTTAAACGTATGTGTACGCTATTCGACCACTTAATATCCTATTTCCAATTGCAGGTGTGCTGGAAGACACTTTTATGCAAATAAAATATCTCTGCACCGTCCCATTTCTTGTTCATTCGCTATATTTTCCAGTGTTTTGTTAATGTACAAAAAGAAAGTAAAATGTAAAGGAAGGAAGAATAGAGCTTGGTGCCCGGTGCTCTTCGTCTACCCCGTGACCCGGCGCGATCATATAACGTCAATGAGAAACTACAAATAAATAACGTGTTAATATAACAATACAAGTTAAAGGGTCTAAAGCTGACGTTTCGAATGCCACCAAATATTTCGGACGAACCAGTTGTCGTTGAGGTCGGGCAGACATAAATCGTTCACCAGTTAGTTCGCTCTAACAAAGTCTCACTCGGCAGTAAAGTGGCCGTGTGTAAATCAAAACGACGAATCGAAAAATGAAAAATAAATAAGTTGAAGCGGACTGACATTTCTTACGAGCCGCACGGCGCTAGTGCCGCACCGCTCGTCTCACGGCATGTCGATAAACGCGACCTACTTGATCTTCATTCGAATTGGTAATGAAAAAAAATCGATTAAAAACTATTATCGATTCAAATTTATTATTGTAATTTTAGTCATAATTACTTATCTCGATTTTTTTATAAACTAGTATTAGTTGCCTTTTACAATCAATGCTATTACACAAATTTATTAAATACAATACTAGATGGATTTATCTTATTAAGTTAGAAAAGACAAACTTTTTCGTCAGAATTACCAAAGATAATGAAATGTAACGACAAATCATTACTATGTAGGTACTCTACTTTTACTGTCCATCTCTAATTTTTAGAATTTTTCTCTATACTTAAAGCCAGTCTGATATTTACTCGTATTATTTCGCTACAAAATAACCGATAAAACACAGAACATTGACAATTTTGCTAGTGTTGCGACCATCTGCCTTTTTGTCATTATCTTTTATATTAAATAAAAACAACACTTAAAATAAATATTATCATTTAGTTATTACCAAAGTGCTTTCAATAATCATATCGTTCCACAAAAGATGACGCCTTGACCTCTCTTGAAATTATTTCCTCGCAGGAGAGGTCTACGTCCAACAGTGGACTTAGACAGACTAAAAATAATCATGATAATATACAATTATTTACGGGCCAGTAAAATTTGGGGCTATGTATCGATAGAAAAAAAGCAACGTAGCAAGCAACCCTGGACGTGGCGGAGAAAAGGATTGTGCATCGCACATAAAAAAAAGATAAAGCGTATTACGGGATGTCCGGAGATAAGAGGCCACTTTATGTTTTCATATTAAGTTTTGTCATAAAATGGTAGTAATAACACACTTTATTGTTATTGGAAGCTTTTGTTAGTTTAGCACTAACAAGCCGCTGCGCGAACTAGCGCGAATGTACACACAATACGAGACGGCTGTATTATGAGTGTTTCTGGACTTATTGCATAAGCCGCTCACTCGCTTCGTTTGTGAATAGTTTTGGTCTATTTGCTGGCGAAAAATTCATCACACAATATATTATATACTGAGTGGTATAAATAATATAAAAATAAGGGTATTGTAAATAACGTCTAATCAATGAGAATAATGACAATTCGACTAGGGCCATATGATTAATAATTAAACGTGCTTATTTACCACAGAGTGCGGTCAACGTGATATTTACGACCGGGAAATATTATTTCAATAGTTATCATTATATTGTCCTAACATATTAGACATTTCTCAATCTGCCCAGTAATTATGTGTAGAATATACGATATAATGTTTACTACACAATATAATGTTTCGAGCATCATAGGAAGTTGAATTGGCACGTATTTTTCTAACGCAAATTGGAACACCTAACATGTCCCCTACTCGTGTAAAATAAATTCGAAAAAAGAATTAATAGACAATACATTGTAAAGCAATTTAAAACGCGCTCCGCCACCCCTCCCGATGTGAATTTGTTCCTGATACCCCGTTCTGATTAGAGGGCTTGATTTATCTCTTATTTAGACAACGGCGGCTAGATCGCGCTGTGTTGATACTTTATTTTTCATATACAATTCAAAATACACATTTTTCAATGCTTTTATTCATGTTGATATCAATCAAGGTAGCGTTTTTCGTGTCTATAAATTATGATGGTATTAGCAAGCACTGGTTTGGTCTGGAGTATCGGAACAAGAAATAGAGAGGTTCACACAATAAGAGACTAACATAACTATTATAAAGAAGATTTTTTTTATATATTGGGACAACACACACGGTCACCTCATCCCAAAGTAAGCGTCAAAGGGTCTTGATCATATTATTATCTTCTAATCATTATTATTCTTCTTCAGATTTGTTTAATACAGATCACTAGAATTTTATGTAAGTGTCCAAGTTACATCATCACTCCAGGTCCCAACGACATAGGCAGAGAGCACCGAGTGCTAAATATCTCCATCTTTGCAGACCTGACGTGCTGATTCTGCGTTCATACTCTCTCAATACACGTACTCTGAGATTCTCACACGCCCATCAGTCTGTTAGTAGGGTACCTCAAGATATATACACCTGCACAGCTCAACATTCACTTTGTATTCGCAACATTCATTTATAATTCTTTCATTTGTCATTCCTTCCACAATCCACAATGTAATACATATTTTAATAATAGTATACAATTAGCAAATAGCACGTATCAAGATGTCGCAATCCAGTTACGCAGCGGGTGTAACAATAGAGACATTTCCCCCGAGGTCGGATACTCTCCGGCCAGTGATTTGGCTGCACTTGTTATCCCAGTAACGTATGACAGGGGACTAATACGAGGATTACTCTCCTTACGCGGCCCCTTGCTGAACATTTTTATATCGCCTATTAATTAAACTGTGTACCGTTTGTAAGAGCCATTGTAATGAGGAGATTACGGAATGCAGGGGGAGATATAGGTGTTGTTTTAATAGGACATATCAAGAAGATGCGGTATAGAGTGCGCGCAATTGTACTCACTAGGTTTAGACGTTCATATTATTAATGATGAAGAATATGCCATTAGAAGAAACGCTGTCGATTTTAAAAAGTTTCTTTTCGCTGCACTTATTACGTTTTTTTTTATAGCTACAACATTGATCATTTTATACGATATTGCTTTATAGATAAAGAAAGATAAAAGCTGTGTACATAAAAAAGAACACAGCAAACCGAGTTGATTGTCTGTTCCGTTTAATCTCATCCGAAGCTATCTTTCTAGGGGTGTTTAACGTCAAAACGCAGCGAGAGGAGCCCCGGGCGTACACAATGCCAATTTTCCGCTCACCGCCACCGACTACGCAATTATTTAGATAAACCTCTCGGCGTGACTATAAAAACATCTTCCCCTCCCGCCAGTTCCCCGTTTGTTGTCTTTGGGGCTTTGTGAATTTATAGCCCGACATTACGCCGACGGTTTGGATAAAAATGTACTTTTAATTTATCTCGTTAAAGGGTTGAAGGACGAGTCGGTCCGCGAAGTAATTATTCCAGAATTGGCCACTTCGCCTGATGAATTCGTTGCGCTGAACCCCTCGTTGGTGTGCGATCGTGGAGTGGAATCGTTGGATTTTGACTCCCGATCTAACGGAGTGAAAGTTTACATTAACTTGATGAAGTGCCTACGAAATTATTCAAAATATCTACGCTCTTTCTCCATTAATTGTTTTACAATAATTGGAGATGCTCGCCAACCTACCCCATCGAATCAACACAGCGAAAGCTTTACAGCAATCCGAATAAATTATTAGGTAAATAAGACAAATTTTTGGTCACTCACCTCCCGGTCTTAGTGATGATCATTTCGGTGCCGAGGTCGTGGAACTTGTCCCAGAGTTCCTTGGTCTCGAGCTGGCAATCCACCGAAAGCAGCTCTTCGCAATTACAAGAGGTGGCCGGAGGCAGCGGCCGCGCGGGCGATGGCGTGTCCCGCTCTCCCAGTTCTGAGGAAATGAAAATAGGTAGACGAAATACGAAAATTGACCAGATGTAAAAATTACCTACATATTATAGTGTAAGAAAAATGTGACGTCACGCCTGTAATCCCCGAAGCGGTAGGCAGAGGAGTGTAGTACACGCTCGCACATTTCAACAGTTAAGCTTATTATAGGGGTACACTTACAAATGTGACGGTTCCTTGGTTACAACGAAATAGAGTAAGTACAGTGTGACCGCTTAACAACTTTTCACCCGTGCTTTTTACTTCGAGAGCGACACGGAACGCGATCTGCTATGCGCATTGATTAGGCTGACGTGTGACATATACAACACTGGAACTATACAAAACAATGAAATTACAGTTAATAAATGGATACACCATTTATTTTAAACATGCAAGCATTTTTAGCGTCGTTATTGTGTACGCAGTCAATCAACAACAGAAACGCTGTGAGAACCAAATCGCTTATAGTATGAGAAAGTTTTGTTTGTTGGCCCTATGTTAATAATAGTTGCAATCACTACTTCAATTTACTTTTTTGCGTCACAATCAATGAATACGATGGTATTGTGTGTCAAAAGTGTAATTACTCACATACTCACACAAATACACACACACACACATGCATATATTATATGTACATAGACAAAAAAACGTATCTATACGTCACTTTTACAAGTTACGAAACCATACATGGATTTGGCGAGGTAATTTAAGAAACTGTGTAGTGATTAAAAAAAAATTAAAATGAAGTATTGTATAAATTAACGTTTTTACTATTATAGTATATACTCATGTCATTATTAAATTGATTCTTCACTAAATCGCTCAGTTCCAAACTCGATGCAATCGAGTTTCAGATTGAGAATTTGCCTATTAAATCTTTTTTCTGCCTATCTCGTTATGCTAATACTGATTATGTCCATCTCGTCTCTGGTTTTCTCCCTATCTCTTAATAGATGTAGCGTGATGGCACGATAATACAGTATTAATAGGTGGTATCCATGGGCACTGGATCGATAGGCACATCTATATTACGTAGAACCCCTAGGGCCCCCCAGGCGTCTGCCAGTATTCACCAGTGGCCTTAGGCTGATGATGATGATATGATGATAATTATGATGACGACAACGATTAAACCATGCGCATTACTGTACTTATTAAATATAAACTACCTGATGATGGCGCGGGAGACGGCACGGGGTCCAGCGCCTCCCTTTCGCCATCAGAACACTGTTCTACGTCCACCTCAACATCCTCATCGGGCACTGGTGACCTGCAGCTGGACGCGGGCGAGCTGAGCGATGCCGGCGAGCTCTGCCTTGATAAATCTGAAAACGAATTATACCAATGTCATTTACCGCTGTCAAATCAAATGGATATTATTAAAAATATAATGATATTCGATATGACATTTAAAATAAATTGCGTAATTCTTCGTAGCTACAATATTTAGTCTCCAGCATTATATACAAACAGGCTGCGTCTCTTTGTGACGTTACATAAATCCTTTTAATTGACCTATATATTTTTTATAAACTAGAATATCAAGTGAACCGTGAGAGTACTTACTACAATCGTTTGTTTACACCTTCAAGGAAATTCAAGCGTAATCTAATGCGCATTATTATATAAAAACTTGTATCGCTGTATGTAGTTTTTCCGTAGTATTATTTTTCATTAGTATGATATTTATTTTACACAATCATCGGACAGTGTGATTGTGCAGTCTTCATTCAGTATTTCAATTACTTTTAACCCTTACGTTGACTTGTTGGTTTATTTCTATAGGTACATTATCCGGTGGTACTACAGTTAGGTCAGTGATAGATTGGGCTCAGTATTAATATTGATATCAGTATTGGCATCAGTGTTGGTATTAAGCTGATATCAGTATTGGTATCATCTGTATTGGTATCTGTATTGGTATAAGTATTGGTATTAATATTAGTATATTGGTATCGATAGTGGTATTACTATTGGTATCAATATTGGTACCAGTATTGGTATCAATTGGTATTGGTATACCTAAATGTTTTGATGTCAGTACAAGCTTCCAGGTAGCACCGGTGATCAATCTAGCAGGTATACATTTAGATCTAATTTTTACATCAAATCGACTGGAACAGTGCAGAAAGTTGCCTAAAGTTAATTGGAGCGAACCGGCTACTGGTATATTTTGAACCGGTTATAACCCTAACTAAATTAGCATACATAAATGAATTATTGAAATTGATCAATTGTAAGTAATCAAATCTTAGGTATTAAATACATACATTCAAAACAACTCTGTTGGAGGTTTAGTGTCATTTAGGCCCTTTCTGCCTACCTCGTAAGGGATCTGGCGTGAGCATAATTATAATAATAATAGTCTCATTTATTTATCAATGTTCATCATTATCATCTCTTTTATCGTTCCTATTGGATACGACTCATCTCAATAAGAACTGTTAAGGCTATGCGACTATATTATATGGCCACTTGTGCGTCCTTTAATGCATTTTGTGGCTCAAAAGTCTTACTCAACGACAGCTTTGTCGCTTAGTTGGCAACAGTATCCCCGAGACGGAAGCACTCGACTTTCACGGGGCGTTTCTCACACATGTTCATCGCGTTGGTTTGTCGCGGTCTTCAGTTCTGCTCCCAGACTGACGGATACACCAATGATGAAATTATTCATCTATTCGAGCCTCGATGTGTTTGTATTTGTATGCTTGCAGTGGGAGTCTTAACCATTGTGAGTTTGTGCAAAACAGATTTTTTGAGACCATTGTCTTTTTCATAAATACGTAAGTAGATGTTGTTCATAATGGATAAAAAATTGAAAAATTCACAATTAAATACATTTGGATTTCTCAAATTTTATATTAGAAGTTTTTGTAAGTTTATAAATTTAATGACAATGTTAATAATGCTAATAAATTAAGCAACGTTCACAACGACACACAATTTTATTTAAGCACTTTTTACATAAACAATATTTCCACTTTACTTTAAATTAATCAAAAATATTTTACTAATAAAACATTTTCTAGACAAAACTATACACAAGAAGAAATGGCATGGCAGACCTTTATTAGACAAGGCTGTGAAAAACTGACCATTTGACAACAACCTCTCGATGGCGCCTTACTTACTGTCTACATATTCACCACAAAGGGATATTTATGTAAATACTTAAGCGATGAAATGTTATTATCAAACTATTTTACTTCCATTGAATATTTACAGAAATGTAATTTGTATTTCTTATCAAGTACTTAAATGATTAATTATGGAACCATCACTTTCTCATCCATACTAGTTCGATGATTATATTAGCAATCAGTACGAAATTATGACCTCTATGTTAATAGCACAAAGCTTACAATAGCATAAGCTTTCGCGAATAAACTTTTCGCCTGTACATCGTCGGAACACACGAATGTCTGACGACAGGTGTTGACCGTCACATTTATATAGCTTTGAATGAGTTCGCGTTCATAAAACGATAGACATAATAAATATTAACCTATATTAACGAATTGATGCTAATAGCTTACAAATTGTGCACGTTCATACTATTTAACGTACGTAGAAAATGTTAAAGTCGCGCTTAATTCTACTTTATTGCTAATTATTTTACGTTATAATCGGACGATAATGTTTAATGCAGTATACTTTAGATTAAACAATTTTTTTCTATGGATCGTTTTATAACTGATGCTACTGGGTCAGTTAATTATATACTCATACTATGTGTTTATATCTACAAAGACATTATTATAAGAAACTTACAAGAACAGATAAAGCTCATGTTTCGATTGCGTCTGAATTTTGGTGATGAAACGTTCATAGATATAAAATTGTTATAAAATTATAGTGAAGTTGTAAAACTGTTGTTGGCACTGAATTACAAAGCATACAATATTGTTGAGTTTGATTTCGCAGTATGATTGATTAACATCACATACCTAGGTAGGTGTGTGATGTTAATCCAACATACTAGTAGGTAGCTACCATAAAGTCGTTTAGTAGTACTTACATATTTGAATATTTAAATGATAAAACGGTAAAATCATATTCAGTATTTTTATGTAACTTCAATAGAGTAGACGCATATTGTGTATTTTCATGAAGAATAATACTTTATTAACCTTACCTATTTCAAATACTTACCTATAAACGGATTTTTTTAAGTTGATATTCGTCTGACAGCGAGGTAACCCGCTGTAATGATCTTTAGTAGAGAAATATGACATGTGGTAAAATATAACTCATACCACTCTTGCTGGGATTATACAGGCTACAGCATAGCAGCTATAGCATGGCATAGATCCCACAGGTGAACATAGATTTATATCAGGCAACCCACCCACCATCTATAAATTATTATTGCATAATATAGATGTGGAAAGGTCACTACAATTATTAAGTAGTCTTACTTTTTTAACTAAATAAGTTGAAAGACCCTATTATGCATAAACTAGATTAGCAGTCGTACTTCCAACCTCTCGACCAACGAGGCCGTAGTTATATGAATTGTGAAAGGAATAGTATGTTCTCCAAACGCAAACAGATGTTATATGAAAACGATCGAGCTGTGTGGTCAGGTACATCATATTTAGAAAAAACCTACAACAAAATTGATCGGAATAGCGATTGAGACGTTGCTTATCCGTAACGAGGAAAAAAGTCTTACAACTTGGATGTATTTGGATTTTCATACAGCTTTTATACATCTATGTAATGTGGATATACGCTTGCTTGATATACCGATAAACGTAGGTACAGATCGGAATCGATTTATTTAGTTAAGCTACAGACAGTAGTTCGATCGATTTGTAATTGAATAAAAAGTATTCAGGAGCATTTACGTCCTACAGAAATTACCTCCTATGTGCATGTTGTTATGGGAAATAGTGGAAACGAAGAAGAGGTTTTTAAGATACGAGTATCTATATCCACCAATCCGGATACGAATCCAATTTGTGTGAAGATATACCTAAGAAATATATCTTAATATATATAAATCTCGTGTCACAATGTTTGTCATCAATGGACTCCTAAACCACTTAACCGATTTTA